>PVKA01014552.1:0-52140 GCA_004027165.1 Ctenomys sociabilis
TGTTCAGAGTCATAGTGATGGGAATGTATTGGAGGCTCTCTTCTCGGGAGGACTGGTGGGGGTGGGGGGCTGAGCTAGCAGGTTCTGATGCTGAGATAATCACTGTGGGGAAGGACAAGGCTTCTCCTTTATCTTTGGGAAGGGAACAAGGCTGCTTGTCAAGCCAAGTAAGTGGCATATAATTTGAGTTATGTGCTGAATATGCGTATCTCCAACTGGAAGGCTTGTTTTTTTCTAGGGTCCTCCTTGGATCAGAAAGATATCAAAGGGCAGACTAAGATCAATACCTTGTCACCTTCTGCATCCTTGAAGGAGCTCCAGGGGGTGTGGGGAGGAAGAAATCCACAAGGACCCCACAGTAAGACAGCCTGGAGATCATCCGCTCTGCCAGACTTCCAATAAGTAAAACCACCTACTGGCAAAGTCTTCCCTAGCAGGAGACACCGATTAGTTATGCCCACTTGACAGACTTATAAACTGAGACAAGTAAAGGCCAGTGATTTATGTTGTTCCAATCAGGACCAAAGCTAAGCATCCTAAAATAGGTTTTCCATTGAATGAATAGATCACCCATGACGTTGAAACAGTCAGTTATTAAAATAAGAGGTTAAGAGCTGTAAAGAACTGTCGTTGCCTGTCAGAGGTGCTGAGGATTACACTCAGGATGAGGTAAACTCCTAGAGGAGTGAGTGTCCCTTTCTCCAGAGTCTCAGGCTACCACAGGGTTCATTAACCCCCACAAAACCACTCCCTGCCCAGAAGCGGCAGCCCTCGGCACACATCATCCTCAGTCTTGGAAAAACAGAAATTAAAAGAGAAGGTGGGAAAAGCTTTTATCGCGTATCATGCAGTTACCTCATTTGGTAGCAGGATTGTTTCCCCATGAGCACTTTGTCTTCATTTAGCAGCTGTCTTCTCTGGGGAAGCCATTTGTAGAAGTGTTTGTCACAGTGTGACAACTGACAGCTGGGGGAAATTGCATTTTGGAGCAGGGACCCAGGTTGTGGTCACCCCAGGTAAGCCAGATTCCCTGGAGTCTCACCTGCCTTTAACTGTAACCTGCACATGCCAAGGATTTCTAGCTGAGCCTGTACAAAACACATTTGAAAGGAAACCATTTTCCTGAGCTACAACATCCAGAGCCAACAGACAAAAATGAGAGATCAGTTTAGTGTTAAATGGAAACATTTTTAGATAAATAGAAAATTTCATTATTCTCTATCGGTCCCCAGCATGTGAATACCCTTATTCTCCTTATAGAAAAAAAAAAAAAAGGTACAATAAGCATATAACCGTGATTCATGCTGCGGTGGGGAGCAATCAACTGTGGATTCGGGGGTGGAGGATTAGAAGTGTGTTCAGGCAGATTGAATGTGCTTTTGACAGACTATGTAACACGACATGAATTATACCAGGGAGGAAAGCTTATCTTTGGACAGGGAACCAAGTTATTTGTGAAGCCCAGTAAGTACAAAATTGTATCCCTGGATTAAGCAGTGTCTGTGGATTAAGAGCTGATCTAGACCCAATTATACAATATGTGAAGAATGCTCAGAGGGGGAGAAGGAGTGTCAGGTACAGGAGGCCGCTAGTCTTCCTGGCTGGGATCTGGGATCTGGCATCTGAGTGTGAAATGAGCCGAGCAGGGAGGGATGTCTCTGGGAAAGGCTCCCAGAACACATGTGCTGAGACTAAAGACGGATGACTGATTACATGGAGTGTTGGCTAGATTTGTGTAGTAATTGGTGATGAGATTTTTAATTCCTTAATATCCTCTCTAACACACTATTCCTTTTAGCTGAGATTAGGTCTATGTGTAGAAAGAACTTTGTAAATAGCATTGACCAAAATAAGTGTGAATCATCTCTGTTAAAATCTGGAAGTAACCGTTTGTTTATTCATGATTGCTGAGGGACATTTCCTGTTTCTGAGACTTTAAGCCAAAAATTCATACAATATAGCCTTACTGAGCAGAGTCTTAAAATAATTCTTTGTGACTGTCTCTATTTATATGGAAACCCAGGCCGCTGGAAGGGAACAACCATCATGTCACAGCCAGCCCATGGCTGAGTCGATGAATTAGACTTTAAACCTTTGGTTCACTGAACCTGTCTTGGGTCTGGAGTCTGAGGAGTCCACCAGATTCGTCTGACAAATTTTTGTGCACCTCCTCCAACACCAGGCTCAGCGCTCAGGCCAGGGAACCCACAGCAGATAAACCCAAGGTAACACTGTCCTCGAGGAATGAACATGCCGGAGGGAAGTTCATTTTTCCCCAGATAGGAGAGTGCACATCCTGGTCTCTTTGATGTGGCCCTTTCATACTATCTTCATTACCTAAGGAAATACTAAAACTGATTTTAAGGCTTTTAGCAGATTAATCAATATAGATGTCATTTAGTAATAACATTTAGTAATAACAAAATAAATTGCCCAATAGTGAAGTAGAAAACTTTACTAGCAATTTCCCTGATAGTTTTGTCAATATAAAATTAATTATTTTATCAGTATTAAACTAATGGCCAAATTAACTAGACAATGCCAGCTCCATACCCACATCAGTGAGGCCCTGTAGGTTCATACAAAGAAGGACTCAAGAAATTGGGCAGTTCCCTGGTGCTTTGCTAGAGATCCTAAGGATGGGATATTCTCTATTCTGGATGCTTAAGTCCTATAGATGAAAAGACATGAATGCTAAATTGACAATTACAATCAAAGGCCATTTATTCCACAGAAATTTAGAAATATAGTATGATAGATCTCTGTAGTAGAAAATGGAAAGCGTTCTGCTAAAGGAAAATGGAATTGTGAAGACAAAGAAGGATGCATTTAGAATTTGTAGACAGCCAATTTGGTTATTCCAGACCAAAACTAGATTGGCAATATGCAGGTCTACCTCACAGAGTGAACTTCCAACCCTGTACTCTGAGCTCTGCCAGCCTGGCCTCTTTGATCAGGTTCTTGTTGTTGAGCATATCACAGTGCTTATTCTGGTTCAGGCTGGCAAATAACCTTTGGATCTGGGACCCGGCTGACTGTTGTACCTGGTAGGTTATCACAATTTAATACTGTTTGCATCAATGTGCTACTCTATATGTGTATGTCGTATGCATATGTAGTACAATGAACCAAAGATTGAGGAGGAGGAGAAGCCAGCATTGCACACTGGAATGGGAAAAGTGCAAAGAGAATTATTTATCAAAGACCAATAAAAAGAAATAAGCCTTTTTGCCAAGCTGGACTAGGAATTCAGGAAAATGAGTGAAGGAGACATTCTAACCCAGGCAACTTGCTGAGCCACGAGAGCAGATTCTATAATAGCTGTACTAGTATCATGTGAGATGTTTCCATCAAGAACCATTTTAACCCAAGTTTAATCATCCAGCAACACTTCTAGCTTATTCTAGCTTATGTCTCCGTAACTCTTTAAACACAAAGGTGCCTACATAAGTTATTCAGCCAAGGTTCTGTTTCTGTACCTCTTTGGTGCCCTTCCAGGAAAGCATTCCTGTAATACACTGCTTATCCCTCCTTCAAGTACGAACAAGTAAGCCCCTTGGCCTCTGAAACTGCACAAATATTATAATTACTCGGCTTAGGCTGAAGTCAACTCTATTTTATTTCTCATAGCTCTGTTCATTTGCTGAAATCTGTTTAAATTCAACTGTGTGGGTGTCTAACTGTTGGCACTGAGGTTTCCTTTCTCTTGAAATTGTCAGCAAAATATTTTGCTCATAAATAATATTTCATCTAGACTTGCAAATGACAGCCAACACTGCAGCCTCTTTTTCTCCTCTACTTCTGGTTTTCTTTTGTTCTGTAGTGAACATGTAGGCAGGAAACTAAAATAAGCCAATATGCAGAGTTTCACTGTGGGGGCTATCTCTGTGGATGTTCAAATATATTTGCTTGTATCATGGAGAGCATCTGACAGATAGAAAATAATGATCTTGTTAGATCATGCCTGCAGACCCCCTGGCTAGCTGGCACAGCTCAGGATATCCTTAAGAGAAGTTCAACTCTAGCTATCAAGCACAACCCAGATTCACCAGGTATAGGGTCCAGAAGAAAAGATTCCAGATAGCCTTAGGTCTGAGAGCAGGATAAGGGTTTTCCATATAGTCACATCTACCTGAGAGGAATTTTAATTAATACTTAGAAACAGAAAGAGGCAGAAAGCATTTATTTGCCATGTCTTTGTTTTAGATATTGTGTGTATGGAGCACAGAGGACATAAGAAAGAACCCAAGCAGAAAACTAAAGAAAAGAAATCGATAAAACCACTGAAGAAAATCAGTTGCCCTTATCTCGCCTGTCTCTGATAATGAATGTGTCTTCTCAGCTCATTCCTCACTTTAGTTCTTGAATTTTCCAGGGAATGGTAAAGAATTAGTTGGGAAGGGTTGGTCTTTAGGTAAATTGTTAGTCACCTCTGGATGATGCAGCCGGCTTATAAGAAGTTCCAGGGGACTTTTTGTAATGATGCTAAGCATGGTGCAAAACACTAACAGATTTCACTTTGCATCTGGGACCAAACTCACTGTAAAACCAAGTAAGTAATAATTGTCCACAAGAAAAAGTTAGCAACTTATTATACCAAATTCCTCTTATCCCTCTGTATTTGTTTTGAGATCTTAGTTTATGTTTTTGGAACCTCATCATAATATATTTTCACTCCTCTCTATGTCTCTTGAATAGACATGAAATAAACAAGTCCTATCATTTGGTGAACATTTTAAAATACACAACTATATTCTCAACATGTTATTCTATATTTCTTATTCTATATTTTTAAAAGTTCTCACATTTTAACTATTGCCTGTTTGACTAGTTGACAAAGAATGTTTGGATATAATTTAAAATATCTAGGAATATCCAGTTTTAGAAAAGAGATAAAAATTTCAATTATATGTACTCTTATAAGATGAAAATAGTTAAATGATTTAAAAAAAATTCATAACTAACATTTATGGCACACTCGCTGCATGGGCAACACTGTGTTACTGTCTTTCGCACCTTAACTCCTTTAATCCTAACAATCTTCTGGAGTTAATATCATGATTCCCACTTTGCAAGATGAGGAAGTGCTAAGATGTTAAGAACAGAGAAGCTAAAAGACTCGTAGCATGTATCAGACAGCACTAAACTGACAGCCAGGTCTGCCTGCCCCCATCCCCACTCTCTTTAACCAGAGCCTTGACAAGGTTTGTGTAGGAAGACCTACCACTGTGGCTCTAATAACTACAAGCTCAGCTTTGGAGCTGGAACCACAGTAACTATCAGAGCAAGTAAGTAAGAAGGGAAAAGACAGAATACTGTTAAACAAATGATGGCTGCTCTTACAAGCAGTTTTACCCAGGAAGCATAATTGATGGTTGGTAACTAAATTCCCAGTGCTTTTCTGGCTTGCATTAGGACTGTAGATGGACTTTCTCCTCCCTTGCCCCTCTCACCTCCAGCCCTCCCCAGAGGCTCTGCTCCTCAGGGATGCCTTCACCATGGGCCAGTTGCTGAGGACACAGTCTTCACAGTCAAATAAAAACTTAAATAGCTCTCTGAAAGTTTCTTAGGCCCCTTTGAAAGTGAGAAAAGATGTCTCTGGAGTATATTAAGAAGAGAGAAATTCCTCAAATATTTGAGAAACTGCTATGCAGATGAGGGAAGGGGCTAGTAGAGGAGACAGAATCAAAACCAGCAGATGAAAGATGTGTCCCAGCTTTCCATAGAACCTTTGAACAAGTAGAAGTGCCGTGCGGTAGAGACGCTGCTCTGTGAAGTCAAAGCTCTTGTGGATCCTTACAGCTGCCCATCAGGACACCGTAGCAGGGATCTCTGTGCCACTGTAGATGTTGGAGCGCACCACCTCTGGGCTCCCTTTCAACTCTAAGTGCTAAGATCCCATGACTCAAGCCTGGAGGATGAAAAGCTAGCTTAGACCTGCTTCTTCTATTTTTATTATTTTGATAGTCAAAAAAATAGGACATGAAATTATTCACAAATGAAATCCTAGGTATTTTTATACCTAGACGATAATGGGGTATGATTTCTCAGTAACTGGGAAAATGAAAGGAACTATCAGGAAGGAAACGAGAGAAAAAGAGACAAAAGGATACCCAGAGGGAGGACAAGAGATTGAATAAAGGAAATGAGGTACATTCTCAGAGGACAGATCTGCCCTATCAAAGTTTTCACAAGTTCAAGTTTGGAAAAGAATCCAAACAAAATGTCAACCCAAGTGAGTAAGTGACCTTTTATATTGGGGAATGGGGTCAAAGGAGCGAAGTGCTTTCCAATTTAAAGGATCTCAAAAGGATGTGTAATTGCTTTCTGGTGGGAGGCCACTCTGGCGGCAGAAAGGCTACTATTCCCACAGGTCACGTGTCCCTTGAGTTAGCCCCTCTAGGGAACAACTGTCCCGCTTGGGCTACTGCTGGCTGAACAGGAAAAAGACTGAAAGTCACTTAAAGAGACTGGAGGTGAATTTTCTGCCCATACTCCAAGTCAAGGGAGGAAGTGTAGGGAGCACTAGGATCAGGTTCATGTAAAGGTGGCCAGCACTGTGTCGACAGAGGCTCCAGCCTGGGGAGCCTGTACTTTGGAAGGGGAACTCAGCTGACTGTCATGCCGGGTGAGTAGGTCCTTTTCTGCTTCCAAGGAAACATTACTGTGGAGGAGTGGGAAAGGGAATAATTTCTTTTAGTTTTTTTTTAAACCAGGGATCAAACTCAGGACCTTGTTCTTGCCAGGCAGGCACTTATGCCACTGAGCTATCTCCCCAGCCCAATGTCTTTTAACCTTAAAATCAAGGGAATATATGTATTGCCTCTCCTGGAGGACCTCCTCCCCCAGGAAGCCTGGGATGCAGAAGCAGAAGGGGCAGGTGACCTAGAGTTCCTCTTAGGAGCTCTAGTGGCACCCCATGGTCCCTCTGAAGAGACCATGGAGTACGCAACAGAGGAAAAGGAAGACAGTCCCATTTGAAAATGTGAGGAATCCTCAAGCACCTGCTCTGGTTCACACCCAGTATCTGAGAAAAAGCGTAGCCCTAAACCAAGAAAAGGAAAGCCAAACTGGATGACAAGTTTATGAGAGTTGTTTCCTTTGGGTCCTGTGACTCTACCCCATGAGAAGCTCCATTACCCACTGTACTTTTCTCTTACTGAAAATGACCTCTTCACAACACTCTGTAACCTTTCCCCAGAAAACCTGCTCACACCCTTCCTTGACATCAGCCTCATCGAAAGATGGGCTCTAGCCTCACCATGAGAAGCCTCTTTCTCAAACACTGACCAAAGAAAACAAAACTGATCCACCATCCACAGTAGCTACAGCAGCTGGCAGGGTGGGGCAGACCCATGGCAGCTCTTCCTTCTTTGGGTCCTTCCCTGGGCACTAAACTGAATGGAGAGAACCTATTAGCAATCCCCATGTGCACAGGAATGTGCTTACTCAGGTTCATTCAGATCCTAAAGATCTGTTCTTGGGTTCCTTTGTAAGTTAGAAATAGTCAAATGGGCTCCTGAATGAGTTTATGTTTACAGTTACTATCTTTACTCACAGGGCCACATCCAAATGGCCAACAGAGATTTGAACAAATATGTGAATGAGCTAGACTGAAACTGTGCCTGCTTGCATACATTCCACCTCTAGAAAGTGGAAACACCGCTAGGTGGTCAGATTGCCCTGGACATTGCCACCCTTCCACTTTTCCAAGGCCATAGGGAATAGCCTACAGAGTATCTATAGAGCATGATATCCTTGGTGCCTGTGTTTTTGCTGGGCCTCAGATCACTGTGTGACCAACAGCGCAGGCAGCAAGCTAAGTTTTGGAGAAGGAACCAAAGTGCTAGTTAAGCCAAGTGAGTACCGGGCCTTGAAGCACCAGTCCGTTTCCATCATTTAAATAAGCAATTAGTCATCTGTCTTAATTTGAGAATAATGTGTCAACTCAAACACATCTATCCTAAACTTAATTAGAAATGTTTAATGTTGGTCTTATACGCAGGTAGGTATGAATCCAGTATGGAAAAGAATATTGCTGTCATGCTGTTTTCTAGGGCCTATTTTCTTAGGAAACGATATTTACTTATTTCTTCCCAGCACTTGTATTATCTGATCATCCCAAGAAGCAAAGGAGGGTACAAAGGGGTGATTCTTTTTTATTCAGAGTAGTTACATGAATTGAACATAGTTTCAATAGCAGAACAAGAGCCCAGGTTTCCTAAGGTTCCATATTGAGTTGTCTGTGCCAAGCTGAAGCCTCTGTAACTGTCATTCTGATTTATCTCCTCTAGCTCTCATTTTTCCCAATTAATGGAACTAAAATATTGGTAACCCTTATCTCCTGACTCACAGCAAGTGTGGAAGGATTAAAAAGGCATTGTTCTAAAAAGGAATTGAGCTGGAGGGTTTGGTGGTGTTTTTTAAAAGGGTTGTATTGTTTTGGGGTTTTGTTTGTTTAGGGTTTTTGTCTCTTTCACCGGAGGAGGGACTAGCAAGGGAGATATACTTGAAAGGTGAGGTGGTGGGATCAATACGTGAATGTGCACAACACAAATTATTAAAGCATTCAAGTAGGAGCCAAAAGACAGTGTAGACTCCACTCGCCACTTTCTCTCCATGGTGCCATGAGCAGATCTCTGGAGTTCTCCAACCCTCGGTTCATCTGCAGCATGGGGATTATGGCCCCAGCCCTGCTTACCTCAAGGGATTCTATTAGACTCAAATGAAATAGTGTGCATGGACTCTCCTTGAGAAGCACAGATACCCAATGATTCACCATTTTTATGACTTAGATTTTATGAAAATTTCCATTGGGATAAATTTACAGATAAACAAGTTTAATGAACTTTGGTTATGGCAGAGGAAAGATCAAACTTCTAAAAAGGGTGAACCTCTCTGGTTATGAAAAGAAAGAACATGAGAATCAGGAAGCAAGACTTTCCCTGGAAGTCTTCAATTGCTTGAGATTACTTAGGAGAAAAACACAGGAAGTCTAGAATATGTTGTAAATGATTCCTGAAGTTTCCTAACATTTCAAAGATTAGATAAGTTTAATGTTTTTCTTGAGTTTGCTTAGGGCTAGAGTAGACCTCATCCAAGCAAATGACTCCTGGGAGAATTACTGGGCTTGAAAATGAAGCACCCTTTGTTTTTTGTGAGGGCATAGATCACAGTGGTATCTTCAAGTGCCCAGAAGCTACTTTTTGGGAGAGGGACCATATTAAAGGTGAATCTTAGTAAGTATTGCAATGAATTCTGAATTTGATTAGTTACTGAGAGTCAAGCTTTTTTGGAGAGAGGAACAGTCTCCACAGCAGGTGGAACCAAAAATCATAGCCAAAAACAACCCAGAGAGCTGAAACTAAAGAAAGAGGGGAAAAGTTGGGCTTTATACTTCTGTTCTTCTAAATCCAGGCCAGTTTCTTTATAAAATAGAAATCTTTAACAATACTTCATAGAATAAGGATAAAAAGATCCTTATTTTAAAGATAAAATAAGTTATATATGCAAAAATATTGTATAACTGCTTAAGGGCTATATGCACCAAAAATAGCATTTGCCTAGGAAGTAAAAAAAAAAAAAACACCCGGGGCCACATAGTAGAATTCTATGAACATAAAGAAATTATATAGGTTCTGAGTACAATGGACTTTTTTAATTTTTTTGAGATAAGATCTTGTAGTTCAGGCTGATCTTGACCTTACTATGTAGTCCAGGTTGGCCTCCTATTCACAGTGATTTTCCTGCCTCAGCCTACGAAGTGCTACGATCACAGACACATGCCACCAGGCCCAGCCTAAAATGGCTATTTTCATATGGATCTGTAGCCACAGCCATTAGGAAAAGCCTTCTATCCTCCATAGAAGAAAAGTGACTTGTCTGCTGCACAAAGAATAATGGCAACACAAAGTAAGCCTTTCTTATAAGGCCTGCGCAGCAGTGTGACATCTGGAAGTGAAAAAGTTACCTTTAGAACTGGGACAAAGCTCTTGGTCATCCCCAGTAAGTGCATTTCCTAAGTATTCCTTAATCCTTGCATTGTGTTGTCCCAACAAGCCTTCCCTTTCCTGATCATTCTGAGATTCTAATACAGGGATCATATAAGGATCCCTCATCCTTTCCTTATCATTCTAATAGTACTGCTCTATCCAAAATGAATTCTTTCTCAGTGGTAAAAAGAAAGATCTTGGCTTTCTGCTATTGTGGAAAACAACAGATTTGCAAGGCATAAGAACTAAAATTATAAAAGTTAAAACAAAATGAGTAGTATGTCATCAGAGGGTTGTTCTGGGGGCAGAACAGGGACTGGAGTAAGGCTACCCCCGAGTTGCCAGGCTTGCAAAACCAGTGCACTGAGGATAGTGGCAAACTGCCATTCATGATAATTGGAATGCTATTCCATGAAGTTTCAGAGTGATGGAAGTTAAAATTAGGGGAGACACTATGGCAAGAATCTAAAAGTTGATAACTGTCATGGAAATGAAAGAAAGTTTAGATGCATATGTTAGAAAAAGTAGACCTGAAAATCATGAGTTTGGTGGTAATAGACCAGAGATGTGTGTAGGTGGAAACTTCACTGTAACAACCAATGCCCTAGATGTTAATCAAATGGCTCAAATATTATTAAAAGTTAAGATATAGCTTATTTTGAAGTGAAAGGACCACACCTCTAGGTATAAGAGAGATGTGTAAGCTGTGGATGTTTTGGGCTGAATATGGAACACTGTGGGAATGGTAGAAACTATAAATGGGCCTTCGGGAGTGGGACCAGACTGCTGATCAGACCCGGTAAGGAGGGCGTCAAAAGAATAACAAGTATTGAGGGGACAATATCTCTAAGTGTCAAGAAATGGTCGTGTAATGAAGCATGAGCTGTAGGCTTAGGGGTCACTCTTACTGGAGCTCTGATACCTAGTTCTGGCAAAAGAATGAACTGCATGCAGCATAGCTTCCATCCCACTCTAGAAGGAAAAGGGTTTGCATTTTTCTTTCATAGCTCCTCCTGAGATTTATCTGCCCTCTCCTAAAATGTCAAGTGCACACAGGATTTTTGTGATTTTGTTAGCAGTGCTGGCCCAGCTCACACTCAGCTACAGGTCACCTGCTCCTCATCTCTCAAATAAAGATAATGATATCCAAGCTCATGGCCAAGTTGTAGCCAGAATGAGGTAATGTGTGTAGATTGCTAATCCAGTTGGCACATTTTGAGTTCTCCATAAATGATGGTTTTTCTCCACCCTTACCTGTTAGACCATGGGTTAAAAAGCCTAACACTGAAGGCTATTTTTGTATGGAGGGTTGTTACAGTGTGAATACAGGATACGACAAACTCACTTTTGGAAAGGGGACTATGCTCCTCGTTTCTCCAGGTAAATGCTAACCCATTTCTCCCTTATTTTCCCTTGCATGGCTTAAGGTTTCTTCGGGTACTTACTGTGTTTCACCATCGTGGATTGTATCACCCTCATTTATCAGTTGACCTTTACTGAATTTAAGGGTGAGCCTCCATGGGCGCTTCATCTAAACATGAAAATAACTAAGACTTGGAAGTAACAGTAAAATGAACTCACTAGGTCATAATGGAGTAGAAACTAACATCTTATACAATTAGGACAACTGTGGTTTCTCAAAAAAATAGCCCAGCTCCTATGGAAAAGCTAGACTGTGGTTACTCTCCCAGGCACCCTCCACATTCCTGGTTCCCTCTGCATCCCAAGTTCAGCAGTACAGTCTTAGACAATCTATGACACATGCCGTTACAGAAATCTTACTACTAAGAATATCCAGCTATTAAAAGTAAAACATCCTTGAGAACAAAGTCTATTGTATATCCTATGATACATTTTTTTTTTTACAAAATAAGTGCTTGGTAAATCCTTATTTATTTAGAATTCAACATCCAAAGAAATCAGTTCCCAGGCCACAGAGGAGCAGAACATAAAATAAATGCATGGGACATGTCAACGTGCAGTGAAAAGGATAGAACACTGGACCAAGAATCAAAACAGCTGTGCTTTGGTCTCTGCTACCACTGGGCAATGTAACTTGAAGTAGACTTCTTGCTTTGAGCCTTGCTTTTCTGTCTATGAATGGAGAAACAGCTCAGATGACTTCTGTGGCCCTTTACTAACAACAGCCTATGAATTTATCCCATCTGTCAGGAAGAATGGGATTTTCTTCTCGCGTGAATTTGTCAAATAGCTACATTAATATTGAGTGCTTTCTCGCTCTGTTAAAGTAAACCAGGACAAGGGGTGAAATAGTTCAGGGGAGTTTATTGTGAGGCCTCAGCCACTGTGGGACTCGGGAGGAAGAAACAAACTCACCTTTGGGACAGGCACCATGCTGAAGGTGGAACCGAGTAAGTGTCCGTTCCTGTGTCACTAAAAAAAATGTGCTTTGGTATCAGTGGAGTGGAAAAAGGGAGGGACTGTTTCTGTCATATCTTATTCTCAATTAAATTTAATCTAACGCTAAAGTGTCAGGAATTGTGATCCAGACATAGTGCAAATATTCAATGACTATATGAGCAAGAAAATTTCTTTAGGGTGGAATTTGGTAAACCATTAAGACTTTCCCCAGACTTGAAGCTGATCGAAGTGCAATCCAACATCACACTTTTTAACACTAAAACTGAGCTAAATAGAACCCAATAGAGGGGAAAAACTAGAAGAGCAGAAAATTGCATGGCCACGATCTAATAGACTGTTTCTTCTTCCACTGCCATTGATTCAGAAGAGCACTTAGGGATGATATCCACACCCCAATAAGTCATAGCCATAAAGGAGGTGTCACTTTTACACTAAACATTGTCCAGGAAGAGAGGTGAAGTGCAGAGAAAGGACCCCAGGACTTCTGGCTTTGTCCAGAGTGCTAGATTTCAATTGGCCCCAACTGGCTGTGTGATATTAAACAAGTCAGTGCCCCTCTGTGCACCTCAGACTCTTCCAGGAGCAGAGAGGGCCAAGGCACTTAAAGCCTGCTGTGCTGAGATCTCATTCTGTATCACCCTAGAGTTTATCTGACTCAAGGGTATGGACTCACATCAGTATTTCATGAATGAAGCCTACAAGCCTACAGAAATAGCCTTGTTAATCAATAATCTAACCTAAACTAGAAATACTACTTGCCACCTCAGGACATCTGATGTGTAGGTGTGATGATAATGCATAATGTACAGTGCTGTTTACCCTCAAGTGACTCTGTAGAGAAGGGAAGAGCATCTTATTTCACAGAAGAAAAAACTAACTTTCAGAAAAGACACTACCATTGCTAGCAAGTTTGTTTGTTGGTTGGTTTTTACCGTGCCCTTTATTTATTTATTTATTTATTTTTTTTTTTTTTTTTTTTTTTTTTTTTTTTTTTTTTTTTTTTTTTTTTTTTTTTTTTTTTTTTTTTTTTTTTTTTTTTTTTTTTTTTTTTTTTTTTTTTTTTTTTTTTTGTCTCTTTGAGACATGGTCTCACTATGCAGTTCAGGCTGACCTTAAGCTCACTTTGTAGCTCAGGCAGGTCTCGAACTCACAACAATCCTCCTGTCTCAGCCTCCCAAGTGCTGGGATTACAGGCATGTGCCACCACACCCGGCTACTGTGCCCTTTAGGGGACATTTTTATATTGAAGACACATACACAAAAATTGAATAAAAATGATACAGAATTTCAAAACAATACGATAGGATATTAACAATGGTTATTGCATTGCATATTGTTATCTTCAAAGTAGTTGCTCAGATTAACCAGATATAGGCATGCAAAACTGATCGAACAATGTAAGCACTTTTCCTCCAATGAACTAATAGAAATAAGCTGTGTGGTTATCTTAGCTATCTTGCATACATGTGCAAACCTATCTTTTTGCCCCTTCTTTCTTTCCCCCCCTCCCAGAGTGTGATAGTTTGGATTCCACCTATAACACTATCCATATCTGGTCACCGGCTGTTTTTTAAAAGGGGCATGCCTACAGCAGATGATCGCCTTTATGAGAAGTACAGTAAATGCAGATCCAAAAGAACCTGCCAAATGCAAAGGCTTCTCTAAATATCTGCACTTGAGAGCTTGTTTGGAGGTTCTAGCGGGGAGTGCAGCTATTGGTATACCCTTGACCGAGGAATGGTCCTCCCCTACCGGGGGTGATCATCCTCTTTGACCAAGCGCACAGCTTTGGGAGGGACGCACATGGAGGGAGGAAGGGGACACCTGCCTAGCCAGCCAGATCAGCCAAATCAACCTTGGCCATTAGTGGGGGTGACAGATGTCACAGCCAGAATTTCTCTTTGTCTTTGTCTTTTTTTTTTTTTTTTTTGATGGCTCAGTAGAATAAGCACTTCCCTAGCAAGTGCAAGGGTCTGAATTCAATCTCTGGTTCTGTAAGAAAAAAAAAGAAAAAGACAAAAAGAAATTCTTAAGGACAGATATTTAGGATGTGAGGGCGATCTGGGTGCTAGCAAGTTTTAAAGACCTAAATTCAAATCTACCCACCTGATCTCTAATAATGTGGTCACAGACTGTGTGCCAGTACTGTCTTAGAAATAAGAAATGTTGCCAATCAGAGTGAGGGGGTAAATACATAGAATTTGTCTATTCTGTCCATAGATATTGTCATAAAACACTCTTTGCTTTTCCAATAAGGAAATTAAGACCCAGCAGTTTGGTTGAATCATGCCGTATTGCGAAGTCAATGGGAACTAGGGCCAACACTAAATCCTGGGGACCTGGTCCTGGGCCATATTCTGTGACTACTGTAGGGAGAACTAGCCTTCTGTGGACAGGTGGTAAAATTCATCCATGAACAGGAAAATACCTGGTAGATTTTACTGAAAGAATGTTTTTAAATGCTCTTACCACTAGCACCTTACTGCAGGCTTCCAGGACCTGCCCCCTAGGTATGTAAGAAAAGTGGAAGGTGAAAGACACAGTGCATTTTGTCACAGAACAAATCACTGTGGGAAATACTGGAGGCTACAAAGTTACCTTCGGCACAGGAACAAGATTATTGGTAAATGCAAGTAAGTTCCATGAAATACCCTGATTTGTGTTACAGTCCCAGAACAGCTATTCTCACTGATTGTTTCTGAGGGGAGTGTGGAGGCATAGCGTTGCTGCTTAAATAACAAGATAAATGGACAATAACAGTGTTGTGTTATATGATACCCATAAGCATCATTCCTGCAAGAAACATGTTACAAACATTAATAAGTATGGATGACATAACTCCCCTAGCTCTTGTCTAGAACTGAAACTCTTTAATTACATACATGACCTTTCAATCTGAATAATAGTGGATTTTTATATACCACACTATATAAAGAACATATCTCCTGCACATTTGGCCTTAATTCTTGCCTTATTCCAATGGTCTTGGGAAAACGAAGATTAAATCATAGACTCCTATGTCTCCTACCATTTTGGTGCCTGCACACAGAGGCAGGAACACACTCAATAACAAACTTGAGTGTTACGTGGGAATCCCAGGCTGGTCTGGCCATGGTGCACCATTTTGTATAGAGTTATGTCAGAGTGGGAACACGGGCACTGAAGCCCATATTTGGACCTGGCACACAACTTTTGGTCAGCCCAAGTAAGTCAGAACTCCAGAGATGTGTAGCCCCACTTCACTATTGGATTTACATTTAATTATCTATATGTATAGCCATTGCTCTGGAATGTGATGGACTCTTATTATTACTATTTGGTTATTAATCACAATAATTCCTGCTTACTTAGGGTATAGATTTTTCTGCCATCATTTTTCTTTTTAACCTTTAAAGAAAATTGCTGTCAAAATATTGGGAGAAAAATGTTGACTTCCTATGAGTCTTTTGTTTTGTTTTTGTTTATTGATTGTTTTTTTGTTTTTGGTGGTGGTAGTGGTGGTGATGGTAGTTTGGAGAGTTCTTTGTTTACTTGTTTTGTTTTGTTTTCTCCTTTTGAGACAGGGTCTCACTATGCACCTCCAGCTGGCACTGAGCTCACTTTGTAGCCCAGGCTGGCTTGAACTCTCAACAGTCCTCCTGTCTCAGTCTCCTGAGTCCTGGGATTGCAGGCTTGTGCCACAACCCCCAGCTATCACTCTATTTAGTTCCCATCTCTCTCCTGAGGATCCATATGAGCCTCAGTGATGTTCTGGGTTATACTGTCTCTTTATTATCTCTTATAGATGATTCCTTGGTTTTTCTTTGCCTAATCACTTAGATTTTACAGCTTACATTCCCTGAGTGTACTTAGCTTCTAACCACTCCCAAACCCAGCCTCTTTATGTCAATAATTATGCACAGAAAAAGTCAGTTCAATTCTGTAAATGATTATTGAGTGTTATAACAAGCCAGGGACCAAACTTGGGAAAGACAGAGAGACAGAGAGAAAGAGAGAGAGAGAAAGAGAGAGAGAGAGAGAGAGAGGGAGAGAGAGAGAGAAAGGCCTAAAATATGGCCTCTGATCATAAGAACTCCCAGTCTTATCAGAGAAACAAAGCCCTCATGATAAGAAGTCTATAACAATTTGCATGTACACAAGCAGGGGTGGCAAATGGAGGGGCAGGGAGCCCTACAGGCTGGAGATGGGACAAGGTGGCAAATAATCCCACAGATTCTTTGGCATGGAATAGGATTCTAGCCCATATGTGTTTCTAGGAATGGATTTGTGTCTGTTCTACACTGAAATGTCTGACTTTGTTAAGAACAAAAGCTAAATTCCTGTAAGAGAAATGAGGACAGAAACACAAATGAGTTGAGTGTGAGTCACCCAGACTCTTGCTCATAGTATGTGTCCCAGTGCAGGGGGCTGGAAGTGTAGTTGTTCTTACTCTTTCTGACAAAGGGAGATACCTTTGTGACTGTGTCCCCAGGAGAGTGGGGACTTCTTCTCAAGTATAGAAAATGAAGTTGGAAAATACCTGCCTGCTCCATGGTATCTTTAGAAACACTCCCACCCACCAGGACCATGTAGGAAGTGGTGTTTTACAAAGTTCTGTGAAGGCTGTCTTCCCAGAAGAGAAATGGTCAGAGACCATGTTCTTTGGTGGCTATGAAGAGGGAAAGGAAGGCCATGGTAGCCCTGGGGGTTGGTGCTGATTCCTCTACCAAAGAGGGTCCTCCAACACCCATTACAGGGAATACTTCAGGATCAGTTGTTTCTGCATGTTGGCTCCCAGAGGTACAGTGGGGGTGCTGTCGAGAGGATGAGCAAGTACTAGACCTTCTTGTAATGCACCTACTCAGAGTGTGCCTATGGCAATGGCAGACTGACTTTTGGGACGGGGACTCAGGTGATTGTCCTACCAAGTAAGTGAGCTGGGATCTTCTCTGAACTACCCTCCATGGGTAGTTGCCCAGGAGAGGGAGGAAAGGATGTATCATTCACACCAAAGGTCCTCAAATGAGCAGTCTCAAGCCTCTGCAGGCCCTGCTTGCTTCCACCTCCCCTTCTCTTGGCACCTCTCCAGCCACATTCCCCTTCTCTATATGAAGCTCCTATACTGTCCTCTAAGGGAAGGGCTGTGCAAGCAAGAGCCAAAAGCACCTTGGGCTCGCTTTGTTCATGTCTCAAGAGTACCCTAGGTAACATGAGCTTCTGACTCAGTGTGAGATATGCCGAGAGCCGGCAGCGCACAGGGCTGGGGACCAAAGGCTGAGTTTCTGCCTTGGCTCAGGACCGGAACCCAGCTATGATTGCGGTGAGCCCCGGTTTTTCCTCTGATGTAGGCAGCATGAGCTCTAATTCCTCCCATCTTTTGGAAATTTTATGGAAAGTGTTACGTGTTTTTTGTCTGTAGCCCTAGGATTTCATAGATATGGGGCCATATCCGAGTCAAGGTCACTAGAAAGGAAGGATGCCAGAGGCCTTGGGTGCCTTGGTATATTGCCAGGTGGAAAAATGACAGAAAGGGCCTGAATATGTTCCTCAGATGGATAATGCAGAAATCGAACCCCTGGGCCTGGTGTAGGAAGAAGGCTGAGAGTGGGAAGCATCTAGGAGCTATGAAAAGGAAAGGATAAGAACAAGGAAAGCTCCAAGGACAGAAGAGTCGGACAGTTTCAGCAAAATATCTAATAAAATTTCTTCCCCGCTCCCCTCCTCAGGGCACTTTCAGAAGCCACTTGCCTCTATCTAATGAAAGAGACCCAGAGTGAGACCCTGAGAATGTCATCCCCAAAACCAGGGTGATGGTAGTCCTGGGGGTTTGGGTGAGGATGAAGGAGGTTTGTCCTGCCACCTTGCAAACAGGAGAGTGATGTTTTCTCAGGACAAATGGGAGTCTAGGAGCTTTCCAGTCCCCTACCCCTGGCTCCAGTCTGGAGCCATAGGCACCCAGCGCTCTACGGACAGCAGGGCAGGTGTCCAGCAAGGCCAGGAATGAGACTATTGCTTCCCTCAATTGCTACCCCACCCCCACTGGGGCAGTGGTAAAGGGAGGCTACAGGAGAGAAGATTTAGCAAAGTCTTCTGTCACTGTGTGTATCAGGAGGAAGCTATAAACTTACCTTTGGAAAAGGAACCAGCCTCATTGTTCATCCATGTGAGTATCATTGAAATGATCGGAGGACATTTTATAGAAAAACTTAAGGAAGGGCAACGCAAGAATGAAATGTGCTGTCCATCTTTAAAGGAGCCCTTTGTTGAGCAGCAGTGGCTAGTCTGCGTCAGAGCTAAAGAAACAACTGCCACTTTGCTGGCTAAGGGCTTTGCTAGAAGACGGATGCCCAAATTTTAAGAAGAAATTTCACTTTTGTTAGGTTTCTAAAATTGAGCTTTACTTCTTGTCACCAAGAGGTCAGCCCTGCCCCTACCCCCTAAAGCTGAGACTCTGCCGCTTTGTTCCCTGAATTCCCATAAACACTGATTGCCTCTAGATTAGCATCCCAGGCAGGGCAGGATGCTCAGGAGCTCTCAGGTGTTGATGGGTCTCCTCTAGCTATAAGAAGCCTCGTCCCTTCCCCAGCATAAGCACTGCTGAGAATTATCTTGTTGTCTACCACCATTTACCACAAGCCTTACAGGTGCCAGTGACCATGTTCTATCTTTTTTATGAGTCCTCATCCAATGTACACATTTATCCTGATAGGTAGCTGGTATCATAATCATTTTACAAAATTAAAAAAATAGAAGCTTAGGTTATGATCTTCCCCAATCCCAATCCTAATAAGAACAGCATAGATAGAGTTTAACTCAAATTTATTGGACTATAGAATCTTTTTTATCCACATCACTGCATCACTTCCACCATTACTCCTACAGTCTGTTGAGAAAGACCCTGGCCTCAAAGGCTACCTGTTTGGCCCACAGTTACCCATCCAGAGCCCTCTTGCTAGACAGTGACTTCAACATAGTGATTCAACATTGCTAAAGTAATGATTGGGGTTGGCAAATACAAGTCCTGCAGAGAGGGAAGCAGAAACCTGGGGAGACTATCTATTGGGTGTACATCCATTTGGAGAAAAAAACTTAGCCTCACAACAGGAGAGTAGGCTGTTTGAAAGCTTTCTTTCCTAAGAAAAATGGCTATAAATGAATAAGGGTTTGAGACATCTGCCCTGGTGGCAGAGGATAGGTATTTGTATTGCTTTGCATCAGGGTGTAAACACCGGTGGTAGATCACTCACTTTTGGAAGGGGAACAAGACTCCAGGTGTGGCCAGGTAAGTACTTAGCCTGAGGCTCTGGCCAGCCAGGACAGTCCTTCCTCTGCTATATTAGGTGCTGCATCAGTACTTCCTGAACTAAGCTTTTGGCTTAATCGTTTATTGTCTAATAGCAATTGTCAATTGTCAAATGATTATTCATCACTACAGAAAGACTCTTTGATGGTTTCTAGGGATTTTTGTCAGGAAAGGAACTGTGGTCCATTATGCTGAAATATTTATTTTTATTTTTATTATCATTTAGTTTCATGAAAGGATTGGACATTGGGCACATTCTCACAAAGCTCCATATTCAAATGAAAAATACACGAAGAATTTAAAGCCTAAATGTCATGAAAGCAATAATTAGTTTCCAAAATGGGACCATGCATCAATTTATCTTTCAAGATAAATGAAATATCCCTAGTAAAAGATTGAAAGCAGGATCACATTTAAAATAAATACTTAAGGGATTTGGGCATTCAATAAATAACCTTAAGAATCTATTTTATCCCAAGAACTATGCTACAGACGCAAGGAGAAAAGGGAAGGGCTAGTGGTAAGCAATGAAGAGACCCCCAGAATCTCAAAGTGTGAACAGTTACAGCCCAGTGTCACCCAGGCTACAGTGGGAGATACATGCAGGCTACAGTGGGAGTAGAAGAAGACCCGCCTCACATCCTGCCCTGCTGCCTGTATCACATGCATCCCCACAGCGCCCTGGCCTCTGGAAGGACAGGGCCTGCTCTTCATCCTTCTCCTAGCTCTCCACCTCAGCACAATGCCTGGCACATAGGTGTTATGCAAATGATTGTTCAGAGGCAGAGAGTTCCTTCTGGCTAGAAAAATCAAGGATGGGTTAGGTGGCTATATAGCAAGTATTGCTAATGTTTAGGACATTAGCAAGTATTGCTTCAACATTAGCAAGTATTCTCCAATAAAAAAAACTTGTTAGATCGCAAAACAGGAGCTGTGATAGAAAAGCAGCACAAATGGGGTTTAGTAGCAAAAGGAACAGAGGTTTAATGACTGATTATGATGTCTACCCAGGGAATAGTATTCTAAGAAAAAAAAATTTCCTCATTACAGTCATAATTGTCTGAGATATTAGGCATGATTTAAAAAGTATGTTGAATGTTTAAATTAAAACATTGATTAGGTAAAAGACAAATTGCCATTAATTCCTCTTAAAATATGTCCCCTAACTTCAAACATACTTATCCCATCTTTTTTGCCACTTTCTGAAGCAGTTCTGGTAGACCTCTTTCATGAGTGTCTTCACTAGGTACAATAAAAAAAAATATGACAGATGGTGCTGCCAAATATCACCCAACAGAAACACAGGCTTGTAAAAACAATATGGTGTGGTCCTCATCCACCTCATACACTGCCCTGGCACCATGCAACGCCTTACTCTTCCCCAAATCAAAATGACCATAAACATCATAAACTAAAGACAAGAAAGAGGATTTCCAGAACAGCTTCAAAAAGTGGCAAGAATGGTGGGATAATTGCATTCAAAATGGAGGGGGGGGCTATTATGAAAAAAAAAGGAGTGGTTACGTGTCTTTCACTGTAAGAATTTTTCAAATAGATAACATATTTTCAAGCACACTTGACATATAGCTCCAAAGTACGTAGGAAGGTGTACTAGAAGAAAACTAAAAGTCTGTGTTTGGGAAAGGTTTTCGAGTCACTCCAAGCCACACCACTCCTAGTAGCAATCCCTACAGGGCGCTGGGCAATGTGGGGCCTATGCACTGCCTGCACACAGATCTGCCCTTTGGTGCTCAGGGCTGTTGAAGGAGCACTTGCTGCTAGGTGTTCCTCAATTGCCTAAATAAAATGAAGCTGTTTCATGATGATTAGAAAGAAATAATCAGCACCAATGAGGCCCCTAATTGTGGTTGCTGGAGTGGGCAGGAGAACAAACAGATTTGGAGCACAGAAAAGTTAATGGGTAAAATGAGACTGGCATTTACAATGGAATTTTAATTTCCTGGAGCTAGGGAAGGCACTTTCAAGGAATATATGCCTGCATGTGTTCCATGAGTGCTAATGAGTATTTTAAGAAAAAAGGGTACTTAGGTCAAATAAGTTTGAAAAGCTCTGGATTTCTGTAGAACTTCTCAAAGATTTTAGAATGCTAATGTGCCTTGTCACTTTTGAAATATAATAGACAACATTTTCTAAGCTTATTTCAGTTTAGAATTCTTTTTTGCAGAGACATTTAGGATTGAGGCTGTGTGAAATTCTCACTGAGAAGTTCTTATCTATACTATTCTCAAACTTTGAGGATTTTTTTCCCCATATGAATGTCAGCCTCAATCTTAGAAACTCCAGAGAGTCTCAGGCCCCAAGTATAACTCACTCTGACTCTCACAACCTTCCTAGTTAAGTAGCCCTTCTTGTGCATTTTGTGTGGCTATTATGGAGTCTTAGTCTCTGTGCCCTTGAGGAATAGCAGAAGCCACTGTGTGAACGGAGAGCCCCTCGTAGGCCTCAGTTCCAGCACTAAACACTACCCCAGGTTTTCCTGTGCAGTGAATTTTCCCCTTCCAAATCTGTCTCACATTAATCTCTGGCTCAGCCCCACCCTCTTCCGTGCGTCCACCTTCACCCTCCACCTCAGGACCCAGAATGGATGTCTGTCCTATGGCAAGGCCTGACAGCGCTGGATGGCCTAGAGAAAGGCTGGTGGGACTATTCCATAAAAAGCTGGGGATTCTGATCCATGGGGCAATTAGTCTTTTCTCTGTAGCTGCTGGAGAAAGGCTAATTGAGGAAAGCTGGACAACAGGTCCTGTCAAGGTTAGCGTTCTTGTAAAGCACCCTCCCATTGTGTACTATCTGGTGGCTACAGTAAGCTGACCTTTGGAACAGGGACCAGGCTGACTGTACATCCATGTGAGTATGACCTGCCACTGACTGGGATGAAACAAACTGGTGATTTGTCCATGAGAAAGCAGGCGACCGTTTATAGCAAACTTGGGGTATGTAAAGCACTAATATTCCATTTCTCCAAGCTCTCGTGGTGACCTAAGTTGTTCCCATTTCTCATACGAAAGTCAGAAATGACAAGAGCCAATTGAGTACATGAAAATCTGAGCAGAATAATTTACAGAAATATAAAAAAGAATTTTAGGTACTCAGTGCTTTCAAATGAAGCTGATGATATCAGTACCAGATAATCTGAACATCCAGAAAATTAGCTGAGTGCCCTTGGGAGGAAAAAGATGAGTTAATGGCAAATACAAATGCTCTTTTATTCTGGCAGGTAGCTAAATTCCATGGGTTGGCTAATGGACATAGGTCTGGAATTCCTGCTCATAGAGTCTTCCTTTCTGGAATTCAGGAGAGTCATGAATGAACTCCATCAAGCCCCAGTAGACGCGGGCTTATTTGGTGGGCAGGTGTCACATGAAATAACAAGGTACAGAGGCAGAAATAAATAGGGAAGATGACAGATCTAGGATATTTTGGCTCTATCCTAACCAGGTAGATTTAATACAATTTCCACCCTTAATAGCAAAATGACAATAACCACATTATAATGTAAAATATTGTCCTGCATATAGCAAGTAATCACATGGGAACACTTCTAATATGCCATTATTATTTTCATGGCCTTGTTATACTAAAGTTTAGATTATTGCAAGAGAAAGTGAACAGCTTCCTTGGGAAAGAGGAGATCTAAGAAACCAAGACCTCAAGAGCATTTTAGAACAGTACTCTGAGGCCCCAGTGGTTCCAGCTAATGAGCATCAAGAAGGTCATTGCAAAGACCTTACCTGTGGTGGGGATATAGCAGTGGTGGCAGGCTAATCTTTGGAGCAGGGACTAGATTGAGCATCCATTCAAGTAAGTAGTATGCAGCAGGGATGGAATTCACAGGTATTTCTTCTTTGTCCAAGATGCTGATTTGAGCCCAGGTATTTTCTTCTGTGGAATCCTAAGTGGTTCTATCAATTCCCAGAAAATCCTTCCACCTCCCACTAAGTGCTCTAAAGATATTACCCTTGACCTGCAACCCCAGAGATCATGAGGCACATGATAAGCTTGTGGTCCCAGACCTTCCAATACAAGATACAAGATATGGTTGCCCTGAACAGAGGATTTTACTCTACTGAATTCTTGGTTTATGGAAATCTCTGTAATTGAGGTTGAATTTGCAACCTCAACTCAAGGTATCAGAGCAGAATAGAGTAAAAGAAAAGAACTGTACATATCAGAAACAAAATCATAATACAAAATAGTAGAAGGTCGAACTCTTACAAGTGTGGCTGTCCTGTGGGAGATCACTGCTTCTCCTATTTAAGTAGCAGGTAAATCCCACAAGTTTCTGTAATGGTGTCACCTGCAGTGTGAACACTGGCGGAATGACTGGTAAACTCAGATTTGGGGAAGGAACACAAGTGTCCGTAATAGCTGGTGAGTCATCCCAGGTAGCACCATTTACAACCTCTGGAGTCAGTGTCCTTCATCCGTTATTACTACAGGGAGGCCAACTGTGGTGGTTGTGACAAATTGTCTTACAGAGGCCTGGGAAGGGAAAAAGCATCACTATCAATCGTGAATATCTATGTTTCTCTGGGCCAAACACATTAAAATTTGACCTTAATATGCAATGGATTTTTTAATGCCTTCTAAGTGGCTATCATTCTGTAATATGTCAAAGTGTGAAGAAGCCTAAGATAGATGCCTGACCTCTCCCCAACTAGTAATTAAATACTAGCCCAAAATATAGAAGTATTGTATATTGACAACTTTGTGTGTGTGTGTGTGTGTGTGTGTGTGTGTGTGTGTGTGTGTGTGTGGAACCAGGATTGAACTCAGGACCTTGCACTTGCCAGGCAGGCACTTATGCCACTGAATTATATTCCCGAACCCCAGTATTGTATATTTAGCAACCTGAAAAGTGTTTTAGTATTAGCCATGGATCATGTCAATAGGCACCATAGAGATTCAGATGGCTAAGGGTCCTGGCTGAAAAGTTGCCCTAGATTAGTGGAGGAGAACCTACGACATGCAAGTACAGCAGGCATTGGGGCATCTCTGCTGGCACACCTGCTCAGTCATCCCAGCAGCCTAGTATTAATTTCAGAGTTGGCACTTTGCAATGAATAAGTGAATTCTGAGTTGTAGTCCGGGCACTCAGTCCCTAAAATGCCTGCCATCACAGCTCTTGTTCTGTGGTAGAAAGGATTCATGTATGCACAGAGAGAAGAGTGGAATTCTAGGCATAAAGGATGACAAGAAAGTAGGTGAGTTATTGAGAATGAACAAGGCACAGGCCTTTTAGCCTAAGTGAGCACATCCGATAGGAAAGTTGGATGATGAGAGAGCAAGGCAAAGAAGGTGACTTCCTAGAAATGCAAACAAGGCAGATCAGAGGCAGCCACCAGGAAATTGAGGCTCCAATTGAGAAATGTAACCCAGATGGGAAGTGAGGGCAGTCAGCCCATTCAGGATGGCTCCTTCCAAAGTAGGCTCTAAGAAGGTTGGCTGCACCTTCAGAAAAGGAGGAACAGGCAGAGTGGCATCCGGGTGTTGAACCCCAGAGCCCTCTGGCAAAGACACCAGCACTTTGGTTATTCCCAAGAAGTCTGCCCAAGCTCTTTCCTGACGCTATCCACAGCCTCCCTCAGAGCCATATCTGTGCTGTTCACTCTCACTCCTGGGTTTCTCACGCCTAACTATAAAACACAGATTTAATGGTAAGGAGCTTTCAATCACTGCTGTGCCCGGAGGGATTTAAAACACTAGAGCACTCAGACCT
This sequence comes from Ctenomys sociabilis, assembly GCA_004027165.1. Lineage (NCBI taxonomy): Eukaryota > Metazoa > Chordata > Mammalia > Rodentia > Ctenomyidae > Ctenomys > Ctenomys sociabilis. The sequence goes on from PVKA01014552.1 coordinate 25,397, forward strand.
GTGTTTCTGCAGTTAGTCTTGAATTATGATGACAGGTTAGGATCTTGAACTTCCACACTGAAAAATTGATCCAGTCTTGCTCAGGCTACCTTCTGATATGATCAGTAGTGGAATGTATTTTTCCAAGATTGAACAGGATGTCTCTGGTCCCCCACAGGTCTCTGGCAGATGCACCCCTAAAGACCTCTAAATTAAAAGTGGCTCATTTCTTATTTTAAGAAAAAAAGTGTAATGTAGCACTAGAGGTATATGGAGGGAAAAGTGAAGGGGGTTGCTAAAACTGTCAAGCAGCTCTAGTGCTACCTCCTTTGTCTGAAAAGGGAACATCCAAGCTCTGGTGCCTGACCATGAGCCCACCCCACCTCTGCTGTTCCAGGGCAGCCTCATGCCCCATAGCTCTGCCTTACTCAGCACCCCAGGACCATGCCAAGGGCTGATCTCTTTGGGTTTGGAAGCAACTGGATGTCTGCCTTGCCAAGCCCACCCCCGCTGGCTCTTGCTAAGCAGGGTGCATCATGGGGATCTAAGAAAGCTTGTGTTGCAGTGGGAGAACCACAGAGGCAGGAAATTCTAATCCCAGCCCTGCTGGCAACTCACTGGGTGGCCCTGCATTAATACTCCTGGCAACCCTCTGCTTCCTCCTGTAAAGGGTGAGGTCAGAAAGAATAAACAATGAGAGTCACATTAAAAACACAAAATCCTGTGGAAACATTAAAGGAAGAATAAGTCTCAGCACTAAGGAAAAGCCTCCAGCAACTCCTGCTTCGTGGGATGAAGCGCAGATGCTGTGGCTGTGTGCTACCATGCAGCACGTTATTAGGTGATACTCCGGCAGAGCCACAGCTCCGACTAACTACCCATGTGTGCTCAGCACTGTGTCGTTCATCAGGTAGAACTTTGTATGCGGAAACACTCACTTGTGTCTCAGAATAACTGGTTACAAAGGTAGATGAGGCAACATCTCTGCTTTACAGATGAAATTTCTGAGAAGTAAAAGGCTGATTTGACTTAGTAAAAAGTATAACCAGGGCTTAGACGCTGGTGTTCTGGTTTGCAGTCTAAAACTATTACCAATGAGAAGCAAATGTCTTTGTGATATTATAGATTTTCCAACTTAAAGCTAACATATCATAAACCTCTATTTCCAGCTAGTGTGCAGAATAAATGGGGGGATATAAGGTTTGCTGTGCTGAATCTTTTTATCCTATGCTTGCTTTTGTCTCACCAGAATAGTATTACTAATTAGGCTTGTTGAAGTTTGGGGAAAGTTCCTATTAAGTACAAGACTGAACAGTGTCATTAAGTAGCCTGCATTTCTGATGTTTTAGAATGATAGGTAGAGCCTAGCAGAGAGCATTCCCTGAAGCCTGAGTTCTTGGCTGGGACTCATGGCTTAGGCCCGCTCCTAAGTCCCAGTCTCCCATGGGTGGCTGGCGTCTAAAATGAATGAGACTGGCTCCCCCCACAGAGCCCACTTTTGTCCATCGCTTGCATCGGCCCTCAAGCCTGGGTTGGGGCAAACAAGGAAGCAAACCATCTCCTAACCTAGTCCTCTTGGCCTGCAGTCATTAAGGAACCAGAACCCGCCGTGTACCAGCTGAGAAATCCGAAATCCAGCAATGTCTCCGTCTGCCTGTTCACTGATTTTGATTCTAAAGTCAATGTGTCAGAAGTCGTGGGGTCAGAAGTGTCTCACACTGAGCAAACTGTGCTGGACATGAAGTCCCTGGATTCCAAGAGCAATGGTGCTGTGGCCTGGAGCAACAAGAACAATTTTAATTGTACAAATGTCTTCCAAGAGAATATGTTCTTCTCCAGCTCAGGTGAGTGCTATTCACATAAGCAGGGGAACAGATCCTAAGTTTTATTCCTTTAAAAGATCAGGCTACTATGTGAAGAACAGGTGGTAGGCTGAAAGCGGAGAAGAAAGGAAACAATTGCAGCAGAGAAATGATAGACACTGGGCTAGGGAGTAGCGCAGAGCCAAATGGCAAACACCACTTGGGTTTCAAAGATAGAACTATCCAGAAATGAGGAGGAAAACAGAACACCAGAGAAAGTGACTGTACTCTCTGCCCGAGTAGCTGAGTCAGTGATAGCACCATATACTGGTATAGAGAAAACAAACCTTTTGAAACACTTGAAAGTGTCCATCCCTCTGGGGCCTTTGTCCTGTGTATGTGCCTCACTGTGTACTGGGAAGCCAGGAACATTCCCAAGGGCAGGGCCTACATTGCTAGTCTGTGGGGCCCACACCGTGCAACTTGTACATGGCACTGCCAGTTTTGTTGAGTGAGTTAAAGGGCACTGAGGCACCAGCGTATTGGCCCTCCAGGCAGTGGCTCCCTCCAGCAGGTGCCCCCACAAAGTTCCTTCCACGGCTCTTTATGGGAACCAAGGAAAATAGACACCATATTCAGCTACTCAACCACCAAGCGGTCTGGGGTGGGAGAGTCAGTACACTCTGAACTCTTTTTAAGAAAATGTCTTTGTTTCTCCTTTTAGACTTTCCCTGTAATGCCAAATTGGTAGAAGAAAGCTTTGAAACAGGTAAGAGGGGGGCCTAGCCCAGCTTCACACATACTCGGGAGGGGATGGATCCATATTAACATTGACTGGGGATAGAGGAGGGGTCCAGGGCAATTCTAGGAATAAAGTTCTAAGGAATGGGAATACCAGTTCAGGACCTGTTCCAAGATGCAAGGGCTCATTCTTGAAACCCTCCCAGGTATCTAATTTTCTTTTCCATTTGAAGATGAATCTCCAGGTTTAAGTAGGCCAATGGCTCACTCCTCAGCTTGCCTTACTATCAATATCTTTGTGGTCAGGAGAGCCAAAGAGAGCTGCTGGGTGTCCATCTATGACATTTCTGATGCCCTGTCCTTTTGGTATAACTCTGAACCAGTCAGGGCACCCTCAGGACACTCTCTCCATAGGTACAGGATTTGCCCTCTCTCAAGAATCTCACACAGGCTGTAGGCAGAGGTCCTGTTGGCCAAAAGTTGGCAGCACTCCTGGCCGCCCACCCTCAGTCCACATGAATTGTTCTTCCTGCATCCTCCTTCTAGTGGTTTAGACCCATAGGACTGTAGTTACAAAGTCCAAACATCTGCCCAGTCCTCATCCCTAAATAGGCTCAGAAATAAAACAAAGACGAAGTCCAGTTGGTATTTTTATTTTAAAATACAACCCTGTTGACCCTGGAGGAACACACAAACATGTTTGTATGGGATGTGTATAGGAACTCAAAGGCAGAGGCAGGATCAGGGGCAGACATGCACACACACACACACACACACACACACACACACAGAGCCTGCTTCGGGAAGGCCACTGGCACCATGAGGAGCTGTGCAGATCTCTGGCGTGTACACCTATGACAGTGGCAGCCTCTTTGTTTTACAGATATTAACCTAAACCTTCAAAACCTGTCAGTGATTGGCCTCCGAGTCCTCCTCCTGAAAGTGGCTGGATTTAACCTGCTCATGACACTGAGGCTATGGTCCAGCTGAGGTAAGAGAGCATCAGAGCTGCGGTGGGGTAGAGATAAGTTTACAAGCTCAGAGAACAAACCTCTCTTACAAGGATTTGCTTTTAAATCCTAAATCTATGCCTGGCAAGCACAGGGTCTTGAGTTTGATTTTCAATACCAAAAAAGTAAATAATTGTAAAAACATAAATCCTAAATCTAGACCCACCAAACTCTGCTCCCTCTGTTTACAACTTCCTGTTGTTAATATCAATGGCCTAAAACATTGAATAACGAATGACACTCATCTCAGCCCCCTGGTGTGAAGAGCAGTTGTTACTCCCCATTTTAGAAATGAACACACTGAGGCCAAGTAACCCCAAGAACCATATGCTAATTAGTGCGAGCAAACAGAAACTCCAACCAACTCATTTATACCGTGCACCTTCTATCTAACCTCCTTCCCTGTGTAACTGAAGGGGCCCCCAATTCCGTTTCTCATGTCCTCTCTCAGCTCAATGTGAGGAGACATTAGATCCCCTAACCCTAACCTGGCTGGAGGCTCTGCACATCATAGTGGTCAGAACGACACGAGCAACCTGTTCACTATCCAAAAGAATCCCGTGGTCCTCGTGCTCCTAGGACACAGCCCACACTACGCCAGCTGCCTCATCTCCCCGCAGTCCTGGTCCTCCAGAGCACCCAGCCTGACTTCTGCTCTTCTTCGTCCCAGGTCGGAAGGCTATCTGAGCCTATGTTCCTTGGCTCCTTCCTGCCCTTCTTCAGGCAGAAGGGAGCCTCCCACTCCATGGAGGAGGTGCCTATCATCACGCTGACCACCATGCTGAAGTAGAATTTGTGATGAAGACTGCTGAAGAGCTGCCAAATGCTGCTGCCACCCCCACGCCCACCTCCGCTTCCCTTATTGCTGCTTGTCACCATTCATGGCAAAAGTGATGCTGTGAGGAAATCCCTCCCTCTCCACAAGACGGCCTCTGCTGTCCCACTGGGTGACCAGTCCCCAGAGGGGTCGCTAGTTTAGAAAATGTTGTGAAGTCTTTATTTTTTATATAGTGTTTATAAAAATATATATATAGATTCTTCTTCTTCACAAGATGCAGGATAAAATTATCTCATTCCAGTGGTGGCAAACCTATGGCACATTTGCCACAGCAGGCTATTTGCTATCACTGAAAGCTCTAAAAGTTTTGCCATCCTGCTAGACCCTCCTGCTACGCTGTGACCTGAACTGCAGTGTGTATTATTCTACTGTCCTGGCTTCATTAAACATGATCAAAAGAGCAGAGACTATGTTTCTGTGTGACTGGCTTTGCTAGGGGTCATTTTCTGCATGTTATGGGCACTAGCTGGGCACAGAGCACCCAGGCACACGTCCATCCTGCTGTCCAAGCAGCCTAAGTCAACACACTGCTGCTTGGCCACCTCCTCTTGGAAAAATTTCTAAGAAGTTCTAATACCAGCCTGCACTGGGGACCAGGAAAACCCTCTTTTGAGGTTTTTATGCTACACCACTGTACCACCCATAACAGGAAGACCACACACAGGGGTTGTAGTGACCTATAGCTAAAACTTGCCAGACAGGGACCACACAGCAAGTGTCCCTAAAATGCCACCCACTGTCTCCTGCCCTCACTAAATGTTACCCCACGCATCCATGACTGGAGACCACCTTGCATTCTGCTGCCCAGGCCCCAGTCCAACGCCTCACCCTTGGAGCAGCCCAGTCTAAGAGAAGGGTTGGATTGCAGCCCAGTTATGACCACAGTAAGACTTCATATTCTCCCCACCCTGGACATGAGAACTAGGAAAGGAAAGGTTAGCTCTTCCCTAAACCAAGGACTTGGCCATGGAGAACATGTGTCTTCCCTCAAGGACAAGAAGGGGGATCCCCTGGAATGCCATAGCACACTGTTCTCTCCCCTGAGCCTCCTGCCACCAGAACATCTTTCCCTAGGGACAAGCACACGGATGGAACCATATCACAAAGACCACTCAGCCATCCTCACAATGACTCGGTCAAGACCAGAACTGAGTGCTCACTTATTTCCAGAATGTGAAGGAGTTCCTCCCCCAGATACCTCTGTGTCACTGACCACACCACTGTACCACTTGCTGCTTGTCATAGTGATGGCACTCCCAGCTCTAACATGCATCCTGGGGAGGCGTGTCCCAGGAGCTCTGAACATTAGGGCCACCACTTACAAAAAGTCAGCTAGGCCTGGAGGCCACCTGTGGCTCCATCGTTCTCTGTGTCCATGGCCCCTGTAGAACTAAGAACCAGCATCTCATCTCCTGGTCCTAACCAGGGGTGGCCACAGAATCCCCAGTTCTTTCTAAACTGTCTTATCTCCAGCCTAAATAAAATCCCTTGGCAATTTCTACAGGGAAAGGTGGCTCTCATAATCCATGACAGGTACTATCTTCCCCAAGTGAGACCGACTACCTGCAGGGAACTCCAGGAGGCCTCTCCCTTACGATTGCCTCCTCTTCCACCTCCTGATGCCAGATTCTACCACTGGGAATTTCTTTTAATTAAAGCATCCTCTTCCCCATATTAAATGAAAATGCCCCTGGGAGGGTTAGCAGAGCAAGCCTTTATCGACTGTTAAAACTTAGGGCAAATTAGTTTCTCTTTTTTCCTCCCCTAAAGCAGTAATTCACTTTGTTCTGTATAAAGGAGATCTAGGCGAGGAAAGTATGGGTGGCTGCAAAATCTGTCTGAGAGCTCATTGCAGCTGTGTGAAGGCTAAAGAGGACAGAGGACGGAGCTGAGACAAAGGACAGAGCCTAGAAGGCAGGGAAGAGACCAAAGGCAGATTCCCTCCATAGACTTTGAGGAAGGTCCAGACTAGAACAGACCTAATGGAACCTGTTGGTCATGCCAGCCCTGTTCCCCCAGGTAACAGAGCAGTGATCGCAGCTCTGCTAAGGTCACCTAAGGACCCACAGAAAGAGATGCAGCACAAACTGGGAACCTACCCACCTCCATGCAGAAAATAAGGCTTTCTTCCTCGCAGGCCCAGCCCAAGGAAGGGACCAGGTGACAAGCTTGGCAAGGGAGAGGCATCCAAAGAGCAGGGTCAGCTTCCCACTCTATGAGAAATTTCCATCTAAAATTAGGGTTCTTCCAGCCCAGCAAGAACCATCCCTCATGTCTGAATCTTTTAAGCCCACAGCCATTGAGGGCTAAGGCCTGAGTGCTAGATCAGGAATGAGTGGATCAAAGACAAATGAATATACTCCATGGGCCTCTGACCACTGGCATCTAATAGCTCACCTAGGATATTAGAGGGAATTAAGTGCCCTGTGGACAAACCAGGAGACGGGTCCCTGTGCCAGTTGTGAAGGTCAGCTCTGGGCCTTGTACCACTGTAAGCCACTCACAGGAAGAACTGGGCACTGTTCAGCCCAGAGGAAGGGACAACTGAGGAAACTTGGAGATCTGATCCAGGGGAGTGAGTCCCAGTCCCACAAGTCAGGGCCAGGACTCCTGCAGCCTGAACTCCCCAGACTCCAGCTCAGAGCTGCCTGAAAAATGGATTTCTCTGGACATATGCCCTACTGCCCCTAAAGCCCAGGAGGAAGAAAGATGAACCAAATGATTCCCCCACAGCCCAGGCCTAAGATTTGGCAGGGCTGTCTTAATTTCCCTCAGAAGCCTGCCCTCAAAGCACAGAGATACAGTCCAAGGAGGAAAAGGGCAGGCACGTGTGTGCTTTAGATGCACTAGGGGCAGGGAGGTCCCCAGCCCCTGCTATTGCCCACCACTAGCCAGGCAGCCATCCGAATCTGAAAAGATCGTTATTTGTTCACTTCACCCATAAAACCAACTCATATCAACTTAGTGCCAAGTAATGTCTCAGCAAGGAAGTAGGCTCAGATGTGTGCTCCATGGGATAAGAAGTGTGCCTCACTTATTCCGGTGTCCCCAGTAGCTAGCACAATGCCAAGCACTTGGCACACGCCACACATCACCAGATGAAGCAAGAATGGCTGACACTATCAGGTACTGGAGAGGGACATGAGTGTGAGGAGTATAGGAGAAAGGCAAGTGGAGACTGACAAAGACAGCGGCTCAGTGAGCTGCCCTTTCCATTTTGCTACCTGGAAGAAGCACCAGAAAAACCAAAAGCTGGGTGTCGCCTCTTGGGCAGGATCATCAGTGAAGGGAGGGGACAGCCACTCAGAGGTACACATGCCTCCTGTGGAGTCCGTGCTGCAGTCACAGGCACTACACCAAGGTCACCTGAACGCCTCTCATGTCCTGCCTGTGCCCCACCCTAAGGCCCATCTCCAATTTACTTTCTCCAGCAAAGTGTGGGCGGCAGAGCATCCTACCAAGATAGGTGAATGTGGGTAGCAAGCTCGGCCAGCTCATTCTCACTAATGGACACACTGATTGCTTGGGACCGCAGGACCCTGTGTAAAGGTCATCTGGGAAACTGGGAGGGCTTCAGGCTTCCTTTCACACAGATCCACACATGTACAAGGGCTCCTCTTAGTATCATATGCTGAGTGACATTTTGAAATTAATAAGCAGGTCAAACAGAGTCAGTAGCCAGAAGTAGAACAGGAAGTGGGGAAAGTCTCTGCTTCCGTCCAGGTGTTGGGGTCGTGTGGCCTCCTCCCATTCCATGACGTCATGGTTGCTAACAGGGACAAACAGGCCACCCTTTGAAGCTTTCCCACAGAAGCCACATCCTCTGGAAAGACAAGTTAAAAATACAGAGTTAGAGATAGCATCACCTCAGGCCACGTGCCGAGAGGAGGCAAGCTGAGCCGTTACACCGCCGCCAGCCACAGGTGCAACAGGCCACAGGCCCATGGGAGGGGCTGACTGACACCCACGCAAAGCCGCAGGCTGGAAAGGCGCTACTGCTGAGGAACCTCCCTCACCCCAGTTCTGCAGCCCTAAGATCAGACTTTACTTGACATTAAGTAAGTACTGGGCAGACTCCCGGCTCACTCCCAGGTGGGCTAGGCAGATGTGGGAGCAACCTCTGGCCCTACAGCGCCGGGGCAGGTTCTCCAAGGGCCATTTGCACCAGCAGCCCCACACTCATCAGCCTCCACTCCAGGCTGAGAATGAAGGGTACAGTGGTACCCTAAATGAACACCTGTCTCTCCAGACACATAGACCAGGATTCTGCAGGGGACCAGAGAACCTGAGACTTAATACCTAAGAATGGCAGGCTTGGCTGTCATGTGCTGTGGCAGTGTCTCCATCCACACACGTGGGGGCAGCAGTGCTCCACCAAAATGAAAGTAGGACTCCCTAGATTAGTTATTCTGGGGAGGGAAAACACGCAAAGCCTAGGAAAACCGCTTTTCAAGAAAATAATAATAATAATAAAGTGAAATGGCAGGTGAATTTCATTTCACTAGTTCCTGCCCTATGCCAGCAACAGCACTGGGTTCCAATTCTGTGTGATCCTGAGACCCCATGAAGAACAGGCCCACAGTTGGGCCTGCAGGCAGCAGGGGGCACTGCCTGCCCAGATTCCTGAGACCTAGCTCACTGCAGGGAGCCCAGAGAGGGACAGAGTGGGGCCAGGGCTTTGGTGCAGAGTGCAGGGGCCCAAGCTGGTCCAGGATTCCTGACTTCATTGGCCTTGTGCACTGGCGGGACATTACAGTCCCACAGCCTGTTTCCCTATAGTATCAGCATGCTTTCCTAGTAGCTGAAGAATCAGGCCTCTCTATACAGTACCCACCCTGTGCCACACACCGTGCTGGGGTCTGGGAATTTGGTCTCTGTACAAACACAATGACTCCACAGAGATGAGGCACAAGGACAGGTGTGAGGAATCACTGATGACAGACATCAGAACACCAACTGCCTCAAGTACAAAAATTGATTGGGAAGGGGCCTGATGAAGCCCTCCAGGAACAGTCAGTATTTGATCTGGGTATACATAGGTCAAATACACCAAGCCATAGACCTCACATTTGTATACCTTAGTGTGTATAAACTGTATCTATAAAGTACTGTTCTTATTAGACACACAGGATTCCAATAAGTACACAAGTATGAAAAAGAGGTATCGATACCCTTAAATTCATGACATCTGTTAATATATATTTTGGGGGTGATCCCAAGCCAGGAGCCATGAGATGCTGTCACCTATGTGTAGTTTCACTGTCTCTCGCTACCTTGTGTTCTAGAGCTTTTAACTTTACAATGTCTCAATTCTTCATTCTACATATGGAGATAAGTATACCTGACTACCTACTTCTCAGTTTGCAGAACTTGAAAGCAATAATGAGTATGAAAATGCTTAGTGGACTGAAGTTCCAGGACAAATGCAAAGCAGTGGTGTGCTGAGACTCAAAGGAAGCTGAACTATGATCCTGTATGCGAGGTCCATAGGCTGGGTCACCGACACCGTGCTTCACTCTGAGATAATCAAGTGGAGCTGCCCCTTTTTCCTGGGGAGGCGGCAGGTCAGGCACTGCCCTTAATGATATGGAAGTGGTCAGCCTTGCCCCTCAGAGCATTAACTTGCTGGTGCCCAGGTAAGCCAAGGGCTCCCTCAGCCCTGTGGGATGTCAGTGTTTCCCACTGTGGATGGCACTCCTCCTGTCACTGTGGCTCCAGGAGCTTCTTCTGTACATGTTGTCACTGCTTTCAGGAAAGCTTGATGAGGGGGAAATGACACAACCAAGAAGCACTAGCAAGGCAGTGGCCAAATTTTGTCACAGTAACAAACACTCCTGGCCCAAGAGCAGCCAGGCCTCCCTGACTTCTCTCACTGAGCCCTCCCTCCACAGCCTCACTTGTGAACCCTGGAGTCTTCCTTTCCTGCAATCTGAAGACTGCCTTTGAGCCCCTGATAGGCCATATGGTCTGAAAGCCCGGAAAATGAACCTCTGAAGCACCCCCAGCAGGCAGGTTTTTCTGGATAGCCACCTCCTATCAGAGCGGAACACCCCAAGTAATGGGGGAGGGAACTCACTGCCTTTAGAAGAGAGAAACCCAGTATCCCTCAGCCCAGGGTCAGCCCAGGGAATGTAGGCACATTCCCACACCAGAGACAAAAGGATCCCATTTTCAAAGCCTTCCTGATATCCCACATTGAAGCAGGGAAAGAGTGTCAGTCCAGCCTTCCTCTGACACAACCACACAAAACAATTGAAAAAGAAGGAAAATATCAGAGGAAGAACATATTGCATGTAAGAATACAGGGTTGGCAGGACTTGAGAGAGCTTAAGTAGATGAAGGAATGTGGTTTAGACAGTGGTGAGATACTGGTCTGTGCTTCACATTTCCAGCCTAGACAGGAGGAAACCAGTTTCATCTTAAAAGGAACTTCTCTCCAGTGAAGACTGCAATACACTCTTTTTATCAAGCTATAGGCTATCATCCCTGCTCCTTGTGACCCAAGTTACTCCGATGAGTTGGTGGATGGGCAGCCTCCTTACCTAGAATCCCTATTAACAATATCTGTGCCTCGGCAATGCCCAATCTAACATCACTTTCCTCTGATCTTCCTGGCAAGTCTCAGCAGTAGGCAGAGCACTCTCCCTTATGGAAATTGGGATCACAGTGCACAGGCTCCAACCCACTGGCTTTTCACTAAGTACCATGGGTGCAAGGCTCAGGGCTAGCTGCAGCCAACAAGGGCCAAGAGCAAGGGCCAAGAGCTGACGTATGTTCCAAGGGTCCCCTCCCAGTTTCTTGTATTCTGCCTCAGTGTCCCTTCACTCTTCTGAAAATATTTGTAGTTATTTGGTCCTTCTTTAGGATTCCATTAGAATGGCAAAACTTTTAGAATTGTGACCATGCTCAATAAACCTTTGTCTGCTCGGGTGATACTTTTCAATCCATCCATGTAGCAAAAATGGCTAGTGCCTTCTAGATACACTCCCCATGGCCAGTCCATGGCTGACTCTCAATGCTTAGAGCTCAGCCTAAATACCATCTCCTGAGAGAGGCCTTTCCTGACCACTCTAGGTAGCTCCCTCCCTGAAGTCCAAGATGGCTGCTCTACAGTTAAGACTGGGCAGGAGGTTTGCAGTGCACATTAAATCCAGGTCAGCAAGATTGCAGCACAGGCGTACCTTGTTGGTCTCAGTGTAAATAACTGATACAACCAAGGCCGATGGCAGCCAGCATAAATAACTCACACAACCAAGGTTGTTCCTGGCACATAGCCACTATTGTGTAGACCCCCACGCAAAGCTGGACTGGCATTCAGGATAGGGACCTGGTATAGGGGCCTCGGGACTTCCCTGCAAAACACACCTGAAAATAAAGCTGTCTAATCCAGTCCACAACTGTCTCCAAGTTGGGCTGCACAAATCTCAGGAGAACCTACCCAGGCTGAACCTGTGACAAGACTCTCCCCCATCCCCATTTAGTATCCCACCATTTAGTTTTTATCTTTGCCTCCCCCACAATGAAATTATTCCAACGATGTGCTGATTTAACTGTCTTCCATAGAATTCAGGCCCACAAAGGGAGGCAGTTGGCCCACTCTGACCACCCCTGGGATTTAAACAGGCAGAGCAGGCCTGACAGCAGGCCTTGAGGAGGTTTCCTAAGGAGATAGCTCTCCTCCCTACCGCTGGCCTCCACAGTCCTCTAGCTGAAAGCCAGTAAAACCCAGTGCACAGCTGAGGGAGAAAAGCAGCGTGTGGATGGGACAGTTCTTGGCATTCTTGATGACTGTGACCATAGCTGTATTAATTTTTTTTTTTAAGGAGGAAGGATTTATTCCAGCTCATAGTCTTCAGCTCATGGTCGACTGGCTCCAAGGCAGGGTAGCACGGCAGAGAGAATTGGCAGAGGAGAAAAAGTGTATTAACACATTTAGAGAAGGTACATGGTTGTGGTACTCTCCCTCATATTAGGACAATAGCACCAAATGCTATCATCCCCACGGTGATTGTTATTTACCTATCCAAGGCCTAACCCAAATGCTTTAAACCAGAGAGAAAGAAAAGAAGATTCAGATTGAAACACTGGCAAACTGAGTTTCCATTTTCTCATTTGGAAAGAAAATACCTCATGGGATTATAGAAAAATATAAATAACAGAAAGACCCTTAATACAATTCCAGACCTGAGAGCTCACTTCCGGACAGCAAGGGCTGTCTTATCTTTCATAATCCGAATCACTACCTAGACAGAGCCTTGGTGCCTAATTAATTATTTGCTAAATTTTTGAGACAAAAGGTCAACAGATAGGAAGTAGCAGAACTGGTCCTTAAATCAACACTTTTAAGATCTTGCAAAGGGCTTTCTGCAGCACCAGGCTGCCTCTCTGGTGCTCGGAAAATACTCCTTTATCCCATGCAAAGAAGTCTTACAGGAGTTTGGGCCTAGCTATAAATTCAGTGTAAACACAAAATACGTTTCGTCTGATCCTCCATAACCTTCATCTCACTTGTTTTACCCCCTCACTTAAGATCCTTGTTCAAGGAAGTTTTCCTCCTCCAAAAGAAACCCTTATTTTGTATTTGTTTAAATTTTTTAAGTTAACCGTAGTTTTAAAGTCATAGAGCTCTCAAATCTTAAAGATGCTCAGACTCCAATCACACCCCACCAACAAAGACAGAAGACAGCCAGGGTCATGCCACTTGTACAGGACCCCCAGCTCCTGTCTCCACATTCTGACCAGTGTCCCTTCCTGAGCCTCCAAAGCCAGGGCCCAGACCTCCACCCCGTCCCACGTATTTTCCAACAATCATAACAAAAGTGTTTTGAAACTCAAGATGAAAGGATATGATCAAAGAGGCCAAAGGTATAGGCTGCTAAGAGAAGCAAACATGAGTGATGGTTTCCATGTGATAGGGGACAGGAAATGTGTGGGCAGGAGGGACTCAGGGCTGGGCTTCCCACCACTGCAAAGAATGGCAGGGAGCAGACAAAATACAGCGGCTGTGGTAAATGGCTTCCGGCCTCACTAGAGCAAGGAAAATAAAAATAAACCACCCAGTAGAGGTGTTGAGCAGGAGGCTGCAGGAAACTAGGCTAGACCTCCAACCTACTACAAACCCAGCTCCTTCAGCTCACTTCAGCTGAGAAAACAGCTAAGAACAGGAAACCTAACTGGGGGAGGGGAGTAACAGTTCTGCAAGCTTGAAGAAAGTCCCTCAGCTAAGTTTTCTGTGCATAAGAAAAAGAGCAAGTCAGCTGAGGCCTAGGAATGAAGTCACTTACAATAAGCCCTTTAAGTCTCCTGTGGTAGATTCCAAAAGCACTCAGCAGGTTTTTGTCCTGTTGTAAATGGTGACAAAACACATCAAAGATTAATTTACTATGGATGGTGACTGGTTTGGACAATTCTCAATCTCAAAGACAATCTGGTGGGTCAGTGAGACAGACCGAATGCCTGCCTAGGCAAGCGCAGGGACTGGGGTTCGATCCCCAGCCCTGCAGCCTGGCACACTGAGCCAGCAACTAAGACCAAGCATAATGACGCAGGCCTGTGATCCCAGTGCTGGAGGCTGAAAACAGGAGGATCACTACTAGTCTCAGCTGTGTGCTGAGGCCCTGTACCAAATACATTTAAAAAAAAAAAGTCTGGTATTTGGGAATTTAATAGCCATTCCGTCCCTCAAGATTATTGTCAAAAGTTTAAACCTTTATATTAAAGGCTCTGAAAATTACAATGCCTTACCCGAAAAAGTGATTATCTTTCCCAATGTTTAGCCCATTTGTCTTGACATTGAAATGCTTTTATCTGAAATACCTATCCAATCAAGGATAAAAATAATCCAGAGGTCTCCTAATAAAGCTATACAAGATCTGTACGTGTTCTAAAGCAAATTAAACTGCTCAGCCATGATCTTAGTGCATGGATCTCTGGTGCTGGTAAGCTATGGCCCACAAACCCACAGCCATTTTCCAAGTTATCCTGGGAACAAGAGAAAGTTTGCTGACACCTCTCTAGGCCGTTCTCCAACTTGGGTGTTGGGTAGACAGCTCTAAAAAAAAAAAAGGGGTCCAAGCTTTTTACCAAGTTTGAAGGTAATTGCAAAGTACACCAAAAGCTGAAAAACACTGCTGTACATCAGTGCTTTCTGAAACTTTCTCATGTGCTAATGAATGACCTGGGGACTTTAAGATTCTGCTTCTGTAATTTTGGGGTGAGGACTGGGTGTATCCTTTGCAAATAAATTACAGGATGTTAGTTCTGCTTATCAGTGACCACATTCTGAGGAGCAGGAATCCAGGACCCTGCTTCTTCAGGTGGCTGAATATTGGAATCACCTGGGTGGCTCAGCTGTAGTTCCCACCCCAAATATTTAATTGGTCTGGTATGACTTGGGCATTACAATTTTGCTTTTATCCTCTGATTATGTTAATATGCAACCAAGCTAGAGAACCTCTGAGTAGATAGCTATGTACAAAAATCACAACTATCTACATAATTTGTATCCCATACATAGCAATTATGTACACCACGCATGATGGAAATAGAGTTGCACATGATATACATAAATTACCTGTATTCTACCTTAGCTCCCTCCACATCTACGCGGGGCTTCCTACATGCTAGGTAACTGCTCTGCCACACAGCAACATTCCTTCCTTTTTTTTGGTGAGTCCTTGGTGTCTTACCAAATTGCCCTGACCAGCCTCCATATAGACAGTGCATATAGACAGGGTTCCAGGAGTGAAGCACCACACCCAATTCCACCCAACCTTTGTCATGAACTCTGATCTTAAAACTATTAGAAATCTAAACTATATTAATATCTTCATCTATCCAATGAGGACTGCTAGCCCTGAGATAACTGCAAGAATAAAACATTCATGAAGGTACTCTGCAGAACTCCATGTGCTACAAAACAACATGCACACAACTCCCTTTTGCCCTTTGCTCACACTGCCTATAAGAACATACATTTGGCCAGGCATGGTGGCACACACTTGTAGCCTCAGCACTTTGGGAGGCTGAGGCAGGGATCACTGTGAGTTCGAGGCCAGCTTGGGCCACATACTGAGTTCATCACCAGCCTACACTATATAATTAGACAGTGTTTTAAAACGTTTTAAAAAAAATTTTTTTCGGGCTGGGGAGATGGCTCAGTAGAATAAGTGCTTCCCTGGAAAGCATAAGGACCTGAGTTCAATCCCCAGTTCTGGGGACAAAAAAAAAAAAAAGATATATGACCTATCTGCCGGGCGTGGTGGCGCAGGCCTGTAATCCCAGCACTCGGGAGGCTGAGGCAGGAGGATTGTTGCAAGTTCGAGACCAGCCTGAGCTACAAAGTGAGATTAAGGCCAGCCTGAACTGCATAGTGAGACCCTGTCTCAAAAAGATTTTTCCATTTTATGTATTTGGTACAGGGTCTCACTACACTACTCAAACTCATAGTGAAAGGACTCACTTTTTAACAGTAAAAAACAAGCACACCGAAATAAATGTAAACTTGAAGGCAGACACTTATGTCAATTCCTAACCTAACACTTAATGGTAGTTTCAGGCATACACTGTTAAAGAGCAGGGCCACCTGTGGTGGTAACTAAAGGATTAGCAAAGGATTACCTTCCCCAGGAAAGGACAAAGGGCAATGATGGTGAACTTTTTTAGATGAGTGTTCAATCTGCAACCCAAAACCCCCTTCTTTATCACAAAGTGCCAACACTGGAATTAAACCTGAACACTGGGGCTTCAGTTTAGAAAATCCAACTCATATACTAACATATTTGTCTTAAAAGAGAAACAACACACATGCCATGGGCTCATCACTACTTTCCTCAGGTCTCAACACTAACTGGTCACTAACTTCAAATATGTAATTAAAAACAAGGATCTAGGTCTATCACTGTAAATTATCAACTCATCGTTTATTTTATTAGCACACCCAATGTGAAGGAAAAAATGATTCACTGCTAATAAAAAGCAAAAAAATAGAAGGTAGGGAGATAGCTCAGTGGTCTAAGTGTCTTCTTGGTGCCACATGCCATGCAGACCCCAAAACTGGATGTGGTGGTGCAAGCCTGTAATCCCAGTGCAGGGGAGGCTGAGACAGGAGGATCACTACAACTAATAGTGAAACCCTGTATCAGATAAATAAATAAATAAAGTCAGAGGTAAAAGCAAGAGTGGTATTAATTTTTAATTTGGAGGATAAAAGGTAACACTTAATGAAAGGCAAAGTCATGTTAACAAATGCTCATCACAAAGCTGGTCTGACACAAGGAGAGAACTTCTCTGGGCTTTCCACCTACACACCAACCAAGGTTGATAGTGAGGACAAATCTGAAACATCCATGTGTCCAACAAGATGCCATTTCAAGAAATCATATCCAGGGGACATCAAAAAGTGAACCTAAAAAGAAAAAGAAAGGTAAAATGTTTTATGATACTGCAGACAGGACCTCAAATCCTTTGATCTAAACTCCAAAACAGATACAGGGTTCTTAAATTGAGGACAGTATTTAAGCCAGATTAGAATAGCATCCATAAAGGGGTACTTTCCACAAAATATTTTAATCATAGTATTACCTACAAAATAATGTTCTAGGGCTGGGGAGACAGCTCAGTGTTCTAAGCACCTGCATGGCAAGTGTAAGGACCCAAGTGCGATCCCTGGTACTGCAGGCTATGCCAGCTAACCACTGAAACCGTAACGTCACACACTTATAATCCTAGCACTGGGAAGGCTGAGACAGGAGAATCCTGAGTCTGAGCTGCATAGCAATTAATTATTTTAATTAATTAATTAAAAAATAAAATTATATTCAAGCCAGGTTTGATGATGCACAGGTGTAATCCCAGAATTCTGGGGGGCTAAAGCAGTAAGATGGTGAGTTTGAGCCTGGCATAGGTAATTCAGCAAATCGACAGGACCTATCTCAAATTTTTTAAAAAAATACAGCAGTAGGATATAGCTCAGTGTGGAGGCCCTGCACTCCATCCCCAGCACAATGACAATGATGGTGGTGATGATGGTAATAATGATAATGCTAATGATGGTGATAATGATAACATTCAAACCTAAACTCTGAACCCACCAAGACAAAACTGACTAGAAACAGAAACTCAAGTTCTAACCCTGGTTCTATCATCAGTGATTGACTACAGAAGTCACTCTGACTTCCTGGTCCACCAACTCTGTGAAGTGAAAGCATTGCAGCTTTTCCAGAACTTTTTGGGATTTAGAATAAAGTAGTAATGTAGAGAAAGGATTCAAGAACAAAATAGAGAAAAATTCCCAACCTCAGATTTAATGAAAGACCAAAGGAATATGAGGAAGCGGGCAACAGAAGAAATAACTTAGTTATTTCTGGTTGGAGCTTTTGGGGTTTTTTGGTTGTTGCTTTTGTGGTACTAGCGATCAAACCAAGGGACCTATGCATTCTAAGTGAGCGCTCTACCACTAAGCTACATTCACATACCTTTTTTCTTCCCATCTGGCCTCAAACTTGGGATCCTCCTGCCTCAGTCTTCTGTGTAGCTGGGATTAACACCACTGTACCCAGCTTAATTTAGTTTTTGTTTAAAGATTAGCTTTGGTAAGAAGGTGCAAAATAACCCCAAGAGAAGTGGTTACACTGTTGCTAGAGCCATGTGAAACTGGAACCTGTAAAATATGAGCTAGCTCCCTCCCTACGACATAGGCCTCCTCTCACATCCCACCTAGAAGACTACACCATGGCCCTGGAAACACCAACATTCCACCAGAAGCAGTCAACTTTCCCCCATCTGTCATAAACACACTGTGATATTCTATGGATGTCATGACTTGACATCCTTTCAGAAGAAAAAGCCTATACTGATTCAAGTAACCTAGATATTCTAGCATCAGAATTTGAAGATTTTAAACTTTTAACCATAATGTTGTTCACTAACACTGGCATTTAAAGAAATGCTACATAACTGCAGAATATTCTTCTATTAGTGGAATCATGGAAAATGAATAAAAGAAAAACAAAATCATTGAGTAAAGTGTTCATAGTGATAAACAAGATTAAATAACCTATTAAAACTCATCTGTTCTGTCAAATTTGTTAAAGTAAATGTTGCCAATAAACTATGGACCAAGATAGCATCAGTTCTAGCAGCCATCAGTTTTAATGGTAAGAGAGGCTACTTCCGTAAAAAAAAAAAAAAAAAAGTTTTGGCACATTCAGAATTAGAAACTCAAGTTTAATACAAAAGTCTATTTCAGGATTTTATATTAAAACATTTTACAAATTTAAGATGTTGAAGCTGGTCCATGTAGAAGGTGAAACTGACTCATGAGAGTAAGAATTTGACAAAGATCTGCTCGTTTCTTTTAAGGCAAAGATATATTTACCAGATACTATTTTAAAAGCTTAAATCCTAGAATTCTGTGATGTTCGTTCAACAAAGTTGAAAAAACTGGTTTTGAGTATTAACCAGAGGATAAAAAGTTTTGTGAAGCTAACTAATAAAAATCTCCTGATACAGGCAGGGGTCAGGGTTATAGCTCAGCAGAATAAGCGCTTGCCTGGCAAGCACAAGGGCCTGAGTTCAATCCCTGGTTCCACAAAAACAAACAAACAAAAAAAATCTCCTGATACAGAGACATGCAAAAAACATGATACCTACTGCTAAATCCTGTCAAAAATAACAGGATTTCTCAGTCTATTTCACTATTCAGAAAAGATAGTGGCATTTAATCACTCTGTTTTAGTCATAAAAGAAAGCAAAGAACAACACAAAGAACTGTTAGAAAAATTATTCTTTGTAAAGACTAAAAAAAATAAAGACAAATTATAATGTTAAAAAAAGGTCATTTCTTTTTGGAATGTGTATTGTTCTCTGGCACCTTCTCTACTAACACTAAGACTGGGCAGATATGATCAAACGTTGATTTTCTAATCTATCTTACTGGATCCTAGACACCCAATTAAAACACAAATTAGAGATAACACAAGTCAAAGTGCTCTGAGCTTAGAGTGAATTACTATAATTTTAAAAGGTACAGATCATATGACTCTAAAAATGGAAGGAGCTTCAGAGATCAGCTACACTGATCACCTCATTTTAGAGATAGGGAAACTGCAGCCTGATTGACAAGTGTGCTGCCCAGCACCGTAGCATGAGCCACACCTTGTCATCTAGTTAAAATGTAACGAAATGAAAAACATAATGCCTCAGTCACTCAGCCACATTTCACCTGTGGCTGGGGTTATCACACTGGGCAACCACGGAAGATATAGGTTCTATGTCACCCTCTTTACTATCCTGCATTTCTCTTGTATATGCTAAGAAACTTGGCAGAAACATCTGAGACATTCTATTAACATCTCTTAAATTATCTCCATTTTTTTTAAAAAAAAAGTTTAATATTGTTAATAAAACCTTCTAATTGGGAAATGTATACATCCACCATGCAGAAGTCCGTGAACATAACGAAGAGCAAGAATATCAAAGCCTGGAGTCCAAATGACCATTATTAAAGTCTGAGGCAGTCCACTATTAGTTCAGGATCTAGATAAGTCAACTTAAAGTTCACCAAAGTTCAATTACATCTTCGCAGGATGAGTGGTGAAAAAAAAATCACATACTTTCAATATAGGTAAAATAAATGTAGAAGGGAAGTGACTCCTACAAGCTTGATAGTGTACGGCACTCCAAGCTCTTCTGTCTCTAGCTCAACACCACCCACATCTGGCCAGGAGGTAAAACAACCCCTAACTCAGCACTTAAACTTACTCATACCTCTGCTGCCCTCCTATGACAGGAAAGAAACTAGGTTTTACCATAAAGATCAGTGGGTTTTTTTTTCCCCCCAAACAACTCCTCTTTGGCCTGGTGGTAGTACATTCTCTCAGCAAAAGAAATATACAACCCACTAGGTGGCAGTATAGCTTAAAGAATAATACTAAAATTCCTTCTACTCTCTAAATTACCTTTGATAAATTCAAAGTCAACACAATTGCAAATTTGTAAGTAGTACTGGCTGTCACAGTAAAATGTTCTGCCAACCCAGTAGCCTCCTTGCTTTAGTTAGGACTGAAGGCTGAATTTTGCTGAATATTTTTGGGGGAGGGAGTGCTTCTGTTTTGTTTGAGAAAGTCTTACTATGTAGTTTAGGCTAGCTTTGAACTATAAAACCACAGGGATCCTCCTGCCTCTGCCTCCGGACTGTTGAGATTACAGGCATGTGCCACCACACCAAGTCTGAACACTGAATTTAAAGGATAGGTGCATTATAAAAACAAAATGCTTCACTTTGGGTGCTTTGTCCCTCTGTGTCCTGCTCATCTTCCCTCTGATCCAGGGATTAAATATCAGGATCTTTAATTTTCCAGCTATGACTCAGTCCCTCTTTTCTCATATCCTTTCAGAAATCTGATAGACTGACATTATTTTAAAACATTTCATGTAAACATGCAAGAACAAAACAGGAAATAATTATAAAAAGCATATGCATTTTTAATATTCAAATCTGAGTTTAGGCCAGCGAGATAGCTCAGAGTAAGCACCTGCTTAGACAAAGCACAGACTGGGGTTCAATCCCCCGAACCACAGGCCACACCAGTGCTGAACACAGACCAGGTATGGTGGTGCATGCCTGTAATCCCAGCACAGAGGAGACTAAAAACAGCAAGATCACTACAAGTATGATCTGCATAGTGAGAACTTGTACTAAATACAAGAAAGAAAGGCAGAGAGAAGGGAAGAAGGGTTATCACAGATCTGCATATTACACTAGTACTGGCTAAAAAAAACTGCCATGAAATTCAAATCTTACCAGAAAGTAAATGAGACTAGAGACTCATATGTAACATCAGCCAGCTCTATAATGTTTAATCTGTTCAAAATCTCAAAATCTGTCAACTCCAGGTAGTAGATACAGGCATGGTTATTATTATCTATACTTTTTTTGTCTTTATGAAATTCTCATAATAAAAATAATGCTAAGGGCTGGGGAGATGGCTCAGTAGAATAAGTGCTTGTCTAGCAAACACAAGGGCTTTAATTCAGTCCCCAGTTCTGAAAAAAAAAAAAAATAATAATAATAATAGTAATAATGCTATACATATGGTAAACAACTTTGAGCAAAAACAGGGTACAGAAATAGTTGGTTTTGGAAGCTGGAATTAGGAGATTTATCAGTTAAAAGATTTCCAGCAAAACTCTCCAAAATCTAAGTTCCTGGCTGTAAGTAACAATAGCAAGCCTATGCTTATGAAGTTAATTTTGAAAATGAAATAATACCAAACAAAAATCACTTAAAAGACATGCCACCAACACTCAGTATCTATTTTTTTCCTCTAGATTTATTCTTGGTTAAATACCATTTTCTTCTGATCTGTCTTTTCTAGCATAGTCCCTCTTTTTTGTTGTTGGGTTTTCCTGTTTTATTTTGTTAAACAGGGTCTTGCTATGCTGGCCTTAAGATCACTTTATGGCCCAGGCTGGTCTCAAACTCACAATAATCCTCCTGCCTCAGCCTCCCAAGTGCTGGGATTACAGGTGTGTGCCACCATGCCAGGTGCCCCTAGCTTTAAATGGCACCCTCAAATTAATGCAAATTAGTTATACTACAAATGTTTACTTTTTATACCAAACACTCAGTTGAAAATATGGAGAATATTGAATCTGTTTTATTCTATCTTCTGAATTAATATAAATATTGAGAATTCACTTGGAACCTATTTCTAACATGTTTTGGTATACTGTACATATAGTTGAGTTAAAACCACATAAAAGGGACAAATAAGTGTATATTTAAAACACTTAAGAGCGGGACAGGGTAGTATATGTCAAATGAAGGAAAACACTCTGGGCAATCCCCCAGAGAATATTTTTCTATAAACATACTGCTTTCTATGGGATGATTTAGCACTGCAATCTGGAACTGGAAGATTTTGTTGTTCCTTGGGCCATAATTCCCAGCTATACAGGTGGTCCTAGGTTATTAATATGGTCTGCAGCACAGTTTCTGCTGAGGCTGCTTTTTTGTGGTTTTTTTGTCGTAACTTTGAAATACTAAAGTCTCTGCAGTAGAGTCCTCCTCCAATCATGATGATCACAAGAAATAATTTTCCATGATTTGCTATCTCTCTGAGGCGAGAGAATATCCTTGAAATGTTTGCTGTCCCCTTGCTAAGTATACATCATGATTCATCTAAAAGAATTCTAGAAGTGTAGAAAAAGACAATCAGAAGTCTTTAGGCCTTTCCAATAGTCTCTATCAGAGGCCAAGAATTACAATATTTGCAAGCATGAGGTCAACATGGGAAGGTCAGCTTTCTGCCCACACTCCAGGCTACCTACTGGAATAGTTCACTAGGCCCTGGTAAGGGCTGTTGTCCACTGGGCACACAACTGAGCAACTGCTAGCTCCCAGGGAGTATATATAGTCCTTCCCATCTCAGTTACAACAACATGTAGTTCAGTTCTTGGGTGATGCTGACAGTACTGTATTTTAATTGTTGTGTGTGCATGTCTTCTCCTCTACTGGACTGTCCACTTTTAAAAGCAGGAGCCACATTTTCCTTTCTTTAGAATCCAAGAAACAAGTACTTCCTAGTAACTGGCAAAAGGAGAAACAAGGGAGGGAAAATTCAAATCTTAACCAGCTTCTGAGGAGTTAAATTGTATTAGTATAGCAGAAGGAGGTAGTTCACTCAAAGTTTTTCAGTGAAATAAGCCATCTCTGCCAACTTACTACTACTAAAAATAAAATCAGAAATGTTCTTGAGATAGTATCAAATGAAAAGATTTTATGTAAAATTATAAGTAATAGATTAATTCATGCCACAAAATGAAACTCAGTCACTGTCACTATAGCACTTTGCACATGGTTGCTATAACTCTTACATTAGACAGCTCTGGATTAGTAAAAAGTGATAGCTTTTCACAAGGAAGAGGTTAGTCCTACAATATTCTTTTCTACCACCTGGAAACATCATTAAATTTTGTCGTGCAAAGGCAAAGAAAATACACGCATTCAAAAAAACAAGCATTCATCAGTAAGCTATATGAGCACTGAGCCAAGCGTATCACTGACAAACACACCACCTCGGCAACCACGTTAACTATGTGGCTGAGAAAGGCTACTAGACTGTTTTAGGTCACCATTTTCTCATATATAAAGAGTTTGTTTGGGGGAAAAAAAAAAGGTTTGGGAAAAAAATAGCTTCACTGCTAGCCAAAGTAAAACAGCAAATGATCCAAAAGGCACCACAAGCCGGGCGTGGTGGTGCATGCCTGTAATCCCAGCACTCGGGAGGCTGAGGCAGGAGGATTGTTGTGAGTTCGAGACCAGCCTGAGCTACAAAGTGAGCTTAAGGCCAGCCTGAGCTGCATAGTGAGACCCTGTCTCAAAAAGACAAAAAAAAAAAACACAAAAGGCACCACATTTGTTTTAAAATCTCCCAAGTTAATCTGATTTCCACATTAATTTCAATGTAAGACCTTAGCAAATGGTCATACTCATTCATGAATGTATACTATATGCCTCTCAGGTATAAGTGCGATACTACACACCATGAGGGCAATCACCCAGCCTTTAAATTTCTCTAGGGGGCTGGGGAGATGGCTCAGTGGAATAAGTGCTTCCCTGGCAAGCACAAGGGTCTGAGTTCAATCCCAGTTCTGCTCCACCCCCCAAAAAAAATGTAACTGTTAAGCCAGGCATGGTGGCACATGCTTGTAATCCCAGCACTCGGTAGGCTGAGGCAAGAGGATTGTTGTGAGTTCGAGACCAGTCTGAGCTACAAAGTGAGTTTAAGGACAGCCTGAATTGTATAGTGAAACCCTGTCTCAAAAAGACAAAAAAATGAAAAATAAAAAAAAATAAAGTTCTCTAAGATTAAAATCAGAAAGAAATTTAGAGCAAATAAATCTATTTAGTGTTTTTTGGTTTTTGGTTTTTTTTTTTGCAGAACTGAGGTTTGAATTCAGGGGCTTATGCTTGCCAGACAAGTGCTTATTCTACTGAGCTATCTCCCTAACCCCAAGAGCAAATAAATCTAAAGGCAAAACCTACAATTCATGTTCTTTAAAACTTTGAGTTGTTCTTAGTTATTACATCTGCAAAACAATTAAGAAGACAATGACTAGCTGGGCATGGTGGCTCATGGCTGTAATCCCAGCACTCGGGAGGCTGAGGCAGGAGGATTGTTGTGAGCTACAAAGTGAGCTTAAGGCCAGCCTGAACTGCATAGTGAGACCCTGTCTCAAAAAAAAAAAAAAAATAAGGCAATGACCAACAATAGTCGCACTGTTGAATTATACTGATGCAAACTCTGAGGAGCAATGGAAAATTCTGCAAGTGTCTTAGTTATTAATAACGGAATCCTACTAAACAGGATCAAAACCAGCCTAATTTTTCTTTCTAAAATCAATATAATAGGACAAGGGCTATGATCATAACTTACATTTTTCCAGTCTTCTCCTCAATTAAGCACGGGAACAATTCATCCAACAAAGTTCATGACAACAAGGTGCAGGATAGTGCTGGCAAAGAGAAAATCAGCAAAGGCTCTCTCTGGGGATATGCCTTGGAAATCCGCTTTGTTCTGTGGGTTGATCTGTATTCTCAGGCACACTGTAAAATAATACACAAAAATCATTATCTAGATGTAGAAAACAAATATAACTGCTAATGAACCCACACATATCCTAGGATGCAACAACTATATCCTGCATAACTGCATATGTACAAGGTGCTTTCTAGTGCACTAGCAATATTTTGTATGTTTTTAATTTTTATTTATTTGGTAGAGTCTTGCTACACAGCTTGGACTCTTAGTGATCTTCCTGTCTCAGCCTTCCTAGAGCTGGGATTACAGGCATGTGCCACCACACCCGTGGCTAGCACGGCATGCACTACCAGCAGACACTTAGACTGCCGCGCTATCTCCCTAACCCAGTACTCTGTATCTTGATTGACAGCAGACTGGTGAATTAATTTTTTTTTAACTTTTAGTTAATACATACTTGCAGTACACAACAATTGCATTTATAATGGGGTAGGGAGTTGTTACCTGGACATAACACATTTTAATTTTTTGACTGCTACCCCCCTTGCCCTCCCTGCTTGTTCCATCTTTTGGTCTCCTTCCTATGTGCATAAACTCTAGCTCCATTTTACCCCCAATTCTTTCTTTCATGCCTTTCCTTTCCCTCCCTACCTCTTCCGTCCATATCTTATTCCTCTTTCCACTGAAGATTTCTCTACTACCTGTTCTCTTCTATTTTGTTCTATTTATATTTGTATCTCTCATAAGGGAAATGATGCTTTTTTTTTTTTTTTAATTTTAAGTTGGTATAGGATCTCGCTATGCAGCTCAGACTCACAGTGATTCTCCTGTTTTCAGCCTCCCCAATGATGAGATTACAGGTATATGCCACCAAGCTCAGTGTGCCCAAGTGCAGGGCTAGTGAGACACGTGGTACCAGGGACTGAACCCCATTTTCCTACACTTGCCTCAGCAGGCGACTGAGGAGATAGTCCACTGAGCTATCTCACCAGCCCTTAATGATGCAATATTTAAGTTTGTACAATTAATTTATTTTATTTTATATAACGGTCTCAAGGTATACCAAATTCACCAAGCTATACACAAGTTTTGCACTCTTAAATGTTTATAAAAGGAAAATTTGGGGGAAAAGAAGAGTTCTCAAGAGTTAGACTAAAAACCAGAGACTTAAGAGAAAAAAAAAAAATACATAAGAAATAAAACCTCTTAACACTCTTATAGGCAAGACTGTCAACTGTTTTCTTGATGGTTTTTTTCTAAAATCTCGTCTGAAAGCCAAAAGTTAAGACAATGAAGTTGACTGGAGACACCAGGTAGGCATCGTGGTGTCCATCTGTAATTGTGACACTCAGAAGGCTGAGGCAGAAGAGTCACCATGAGTTTGAGGCCAACCTGAACTATATAGTAAGTATATATAGTAAGACAATGTCTCAGAAAAACAAACAAAAGTAAATAAATGAAGTTAATGAGAACACTACAATGAATACAGTTTAACGGTGGGTGATTCCATGCACAGCCAGATGTCGCCCAAGCTAGAACACATGCCTGGTATGCTCGAGGCCCTGGGTGTGAGTCACAGGAAAAAAGATGGGTTAACATGTACAAATATTTGTAAAAACTGTTTTCCTCTAGCAGCACAATGTGTGATAGCAAAATCTTGGAAACAACCAAGATGTCCATCACATGAGGAATGGTTGAAAAAGATGTGGTATTTCTATATAATGGAGTATTACTCAGCTATTAAGAATGATAAGTTTGAAGCATTTATACTGAAATGGATGCCACTTGAACATATACTCATAAGTGAAATAAACCAGACACACATATG
>PVKA01014553.1:0-52104 GCA_004027165.1 Ctenomys sociabilis
TTGTCTTTCTGGAATGCCTTGCGTATCCATAAACCATCTTCTTGTTGGAATGTAGTCACTGATAAATTAGAAAAAGCTCTCTTAAAATGTTGATGAGCCAATTTCTCTCTCTCTCTCTCTTTCTCTCTCTCTCTCATGTTTTCTCTAGTTCTGTGAGATATGCAAATGATATTTTGATTGGGGTTGCATTAAATCTGTATAGCAATTTGGGGAGTGTGACCATTTTCACTGTGTTGGGTCTTCATATCCACAACCAAATGGCATCTTTCCATTTTCTGATATTTTCTTCAGTCTCCTTTTTCAGAGTGCTATCCTGTATAGCTCTTTTGCTTCCTTTGTTGAACTGATTCCTAACTTTCATTTCTTTGGATACTATTATGAAGGGTGGTGGTTTCCTAATTATTCTCTCCATGATTTTGTTGTTTGTGTACAGAAATGGTACTGATTTTTGAGTGTTAACTTTGTATCCCACTACACTACTATACTTGGATATTAAAACTACAGGGCTTTTGATGAAGTTTTTGGGGTCTTCCATGTAGAATATCATGTCAACTGAATATTGACAATTTAACTTCTTCCCTTTCTATCCTTATTCCTTTTATCTCTCTCTCTGTCTAATTCCTCTGGCTGATGTTTCTAGAACGATATTGAATAAGGAGTGAATGACAGTGAGCATCTTGTCTTGTCCCTGATTTTAAAGTGAAATCTTTCAGTTTTTTGTCCATTGTGTGTGATGTTGACTGTTGGTTTGTCACAGATTGTTTTTATCAGATTGTGATAAAGTGCATCTATTCTAACTTTCTGTGGGTTTTCTTTTCATGAATGTGTGTTGGACTTCTTCAAAAATTTCTACTGCTATCGAGAGTATCATGTGATTTCTGTCTTTGGCTGCGTTGATGTGGTGTATTACATTTATTGATTTGTGTATGTTGAACCATCCCTGCATTCCTGGGATGAATTCCATTTGGTCATGGTGTACAACTTTCTTGACAATTTGTTGTATGCTACTTGTACCTTCTTGAGGACATTTTTTTGTATCTATGTTCATTAGGAAGATTGGCCTGTGGTTCTCTTTTTGGTTGGGTCATTCTCTGGTTTTGGTATCAGGATAATACTTACCTCCAGGAAAGCACTAGGGAGTATTATTTCCCTTTCAATTTCATTAAAGGGTTTGAGGAGTTTTGGAATTAATTTTCTCTACATTTCTTCTAGAATTCAGCAGTGAATCCTGAGCTTTTCTTTGTTGGTAACATTTTAATTACATTTTCAGTTTCATTCAGTGGTATTGGGTTATTCCAAATTTTTTATCTTCTTTATTCAGTTTTGGTAATTCATAGATAGCTAGAACTCTATTTCATCTGTGTTTTCTATTTCATGAGAATAAACATTTTCAAAGTAAGTATTGATGATCTTCTGAATTTCCACAGAATACATAGTGATTTCATCTTTGTCTTTCCTTAGTGCATGAATTTGAGTCTTTCCTTTTTGTGATAAGGTTGGATAAGTGCTTACACATTTTATTTTACTCTTTCAAAGAACCAACTCTTTAATTCATTAATTCTTTGTATTGTTTTCTTAGTATTGATTGTATTGATTTTCTCCATTGCATTAATTTATACTATGATATAATTTCCTCCCATGTATAGGCTTTGGACTTGAATTGCTCTTCTTTTGTTAGAAGCCTGAGGTATAGCATTAGGTTGTTTATTTGTGTTCTCCTGATGTGAGAATTCAGTGCCATAGATTTCCTTCTTAGAACTTTCACTGTGTCCATAAGTTCTGGTAAGTATCTGCATTCTCATTTAGTTGTATAAACTGTTTACTTTCTTCTTTTTTTTTTTTTTTTTTTTTTTTTTTGGCGGAACCAGGGATTGAACTCAGCCCCTTGCACTTGCCAGGGAAGCACCTATTCCACTGAGCCATCTCCCTGGCCCTAGTTTCTTCTTCAATTTTATATGTGCCCCATTGGTTCTCTAGGAAGGGTATTATTTCTTTTTCATGTGTTTCTGGAGTCTTCTGTGGTTTATTTTGCCATTAATTTTAAATTTCATTGTACTGTGCTCAGATAATATTCATGGGATAATTTCAATTCCTTTGCATTTACTCTAGCATGTTCTGAGTGCTAAGATATAGTGTACTGTAGAAAACATCCCATGTGCAGCTGAAAAAATGTGTATTCTGGTATTGTTTGGTGGAACACTGAAAATATCTAGTAAGTACTTTTGTTCACAGATTTGGCTTAGTTCTAATATTTCTTTGCTGATTTTTTTACCTAGTTGATCTATCTCTTTGTGACAATGGGATATGAAGTTCTCCCATTATACTTGTTATTACTTAACTTGATTTTTCATGTCTATTAATGATTGTCTTATATAGTTGAGCACTTCCCTATTTGGTGCATACATATTTATGACTGTTACTTCTTCCTCTTGAAATTTTCCACTAACAAGTATGCATTGAGCTTCTTTATCTCCTTTCATCTTTCTTGGTTTATCTGCAAATAGAATAGAAACCCCTGATTTTTTTTAATTTTTATTTTATTGAAGTACAAATATCAATGAGACAGTTTTAGATACCTTGACAAGATGGATTTGATAAATTAATACATTGAAAACTGTTTTCATAATGTTTTGGTATCATAGAAGGTGCATACATGATATTATACTTACAGACATTATTATGGCAGATGTCTCTTATCAGTAAATTAAGAGAGTGTAGCTATTTGCATATCTTATTTTTTATACCTGAATTACATCAAAGATTCAACAATTAATACTTTCTACCTTGTTATTTTCCTAGTGGTTGTCCATGCAACCCCTGATTTTTATAGACTCCTGTTACATGAAAGATTGTTTTCCAGCCTTGACTTTCAGGATATGAATTTAATTTTGAGTTAAATGTATTTTGTGTATTCAGTATATTGTTGGAACTGTTTCTTGATTCATTTTTCTAGTGTTTCTTTTCATTTGTGAATTTATGCGATTTAGACTGATGGTTATAAATTATATATATTGGCTTATCTTTCTCATGATATTTCCGTGCTGTTGGTTTCCTGATTTATTCCCTCTGTTTAATTGCTTGCTCTGCATGGTGGTTTCTTTCTGTTTCTGTTCTTGGGACTGTGATCACTTTTAACTGTGTCTAGAATATCATTCAGTATTCTTTTTAGGGTTGGTTTGGGGGTTATAAATTTCTTCAGTAGGTCATTGTCATGGAAGTATCTTCTTTTTCCATTAATTTTGAAAGATAGTTTTGCAGGGTACATCAATCTTCATTGGAAGTTGGTGTAGTTTTACTTTGGTCATGACTATTTGAAATTCTAAATGTTTCATTTATTTGAGTATCAAATTCTTTATTTGTGCTCAAAGTTTTCTGTCATTGTTTCTGTGAAGCGTTTTTGTTGTTGTTGTTGTTGTTTTGTTTTGTTTTTTTATGGTGTGTGTGCTATTCCCAGCTTTCTGATTAACCTCAATCAATTTTACATTATTCTTCTTTACTTCATCTTGTAGCTGTTGGATTGATTTTTTCATGGTCTCTTGCTATTTTTAAGATATCTTTCTTTTCATGACAACAAGCTGCAATTCTGTCTTCTAAATCTAAAACTCTATCTTTTCCTTTGTTCAACCTGCTGCACATATTTTCAATGCAGGTTTTAATTTCTTGTATATCTGTTTCAAACTATTTCATGGATTCCATTTCTTTCCTATGTTGGGCTTCGTTTGTTTCCATCATTTTTTTAAAATTTATTTTATTTTATTGAAGAACAAATAGCAATGAGACAGTTTCAAATCAAAATAGTAGGACAGATTCAATAATTAATACATTGCATATTGTTTTCATAGTGGTTTTTTGTTGTACAAGGTGCATCCATGATATTCTATTTACAAACACTATTAGAGCAGATGCCTCTAATCAAAGAATTAAGAGAATGTAGCTGTATACTTATCTTTTTCTAAAGCTGAATTATAATAGAGTTTCAATAATTAATACTTTTTACATTGTTATCTTCCAGTGGTTATCCATAGTACAAGAAGCTGACAGGATATCCTGTTCAAACACTATTAGTGCAAATCTTTCTTCTCATAGAATTATGCAGAAGTACTGCATATTTATCCTAACTGTGCTGCTTATACAAACACAGAATGGTTCTTCCTTTGTATCCCCTTTTTTTTTGTTTAGTCCTGTCAGAGATGGGTAGTCTATAGTCATTCAATTATTATAGGTGCTTGAATTCAGCAAAACGATCCAACACAGTCCAGAAGTCCACAATAATAGTGGGTTATCTGAAGAAGTTGTTGACTAGAGCCATGTACAGCTCAGCTTATCATTATGGCCTTATTTTATATGCCTCATTTTTATGCCTTTCTGCTGGATGGTTAAGACCATGAAAAAGCAAGACCTACATAACAAAAAGGTGACTTTTTCAGTCAAGTCCCCTCAGGTTTTATCCTGTAGCCCTGTACCTCACTCTGTAGATCCTTTGTCAGTGTCAGCCATGTGGACGAGTCATGGCCATTGCTTGAGCAGTTTGCTCTCTGTGAAAGCCTAAGAGAAAGTTTTCTCTCCATGCGACTCTCCTTAGGCACCCTATAGATCATCGATCACATTCCTCTGTGTTTCCATCATTTTTCTAAGCTTGTGTATTCTTTTGTTTATGTCTTTTCTAATATCTTTGATTTTAAGCATTTTTTTTGTATCTGAGGGATTATTTTCTCTGTAGCTTTTTCCATTTTATTTTTTATTTCTGCTGATAGCATTCAGAAAGTTTCAGTGTTTAACTTCCATTTTCTTTATTTTTTTATTTTTATTTTTCTTGTGGACTGGGGGATTGAACTCAGGCTTTTGCGTTTGCCAGGAAAGTGTTTATTCTACTGAACCATCTCTCCAGCCCTCCATTTTCATCTATCTCATTGAGTTCTGGGCTTGTCCTGTGTGGGCTAGGAGTCTGGGGTTGCCTTTTGCTTCTGTATTTTGTAACTTTCTATTTTCTCTTTTATCTTGTTTTCTATGTTGATCTTTGCTGATTTCTTATGATGGGTAGCTTTTATCACTAGTATTGAGGCTTCCCTAAGAGAAATATGTCCTCTAAGAATGTACTGCAGGTGTAGGTGGTCCTTCATAGCTATCTTAAGAGCCTTCCTGACCAATCTGTGGAGGACACAAAGTTATTATTTGGTTCAGCAACCCGTCCTTTGGAACTGGGCTGTGGTGTTGACTTTAATCCCATACAATCACAGTGTTATCACTGTGAAAAACTGATTATAACATGTATGACATCCTAGCTAAAGTAGTACAGTCAGTAATAGCAATAGTTTTAATTACAACATAACTAATTATGATAAACATTAATCTGGTACCTTGAACCACAGGAGCAAATTCTAACATTGTATGGCAAAATCAAACATATACCATGTATTTGTATGCAGTGATTTTCCCCTTGGTGGAGTGACCTTATCTTTCTGCAGGGGACGAGTGCCATGGCAGGTAGGGGGCAAGTACAGGGATGAGTGAGATCAAAGGAGCAGAGGCAGAGGCAAGGCTGGAGGTCAAACCCGGGCTGTGGGAAACTGGAGGACATGGGCGAGAAAGAATGCGATAGAAGGTGAAGGCACATGAAAGAGGAATGAAGGAGACAATGCTCACTCACTTGGAAGATTAAATTCAAGAAGTAGCTGAGGAAACATAGAAAGAGGATCAATAGAAGAAAACAAAAAAATCAGAAACCTCATCAATGGAGAAAAGAAGGAAGAACAAAAAAGAAAAGAAGAAGAAGAAGAAAAAAAAAAAGGAGACCAGAGAGAGAAGAAAACAGGAAAAAAAAATAATAAATAACCATAAAATATAAAACAAGGGCTGAGAGATAGCTCAGTAGAATAAGTGCCTGCCTGGCAAGCACAGGGTCCTGAGTTTAATCCTTGGTACCACAAAAAAAAAAAAAAAAAATACAAAGCAAGATGGCATCCAATGAGACAGGAAAGTGACAGCCTATCATACCAACAAGGAAGAACAAAAGTAGTAAAATACTTCTGGTGTTTCTAGTTCTGTGACATTGTCCATGTCGGATCCTAGAAATACGCTGCGTACTCCAGCCAAGTTTGCCATGACAATTGTGTTGGGTAGGAAGGTGACCTTGGCCTTTGGATGGAGGGAGGGGGTGGCTAGAAGTGATCTTCCCTTGGTAGAATTTCCCCAGAGCCCAACTGCTGGCTCCTGGCTACTGCTCCAAGACACGTCCACATTGCTGGTCTCACTGACTATTCTGCCCTCCAAAGACATATGTGCACCCTTGCTCCCAGGGACAGCCATCCTGGGTCTTGGGGATTCACATTGGCCCACCCACCAAAGGTGTGTCTAACCTGCTGGCTCATATTGGTATTGTTGCTTTGAACTGTTCCACACCACTAATCCTGCCTATGTACTCTAGTCATGGTCTTCCTGTGTCCCTGGCTTTTCCACCAGTCTCTGGTCCCTGAGTTGCACCAAAGGAGGAATCAAGAACCCATCTTGGTCACACTTTGTGCCAGTTGCCACAGCTCCAGGCCCTAACTTTTTTTTTTTTTTTTTTTTTTTTTTTTTTTTTTTTTTTTTTTTTTTTTTTTTTTTTTTTTTTTTTTTTTTTTGGCTTTTTGAGACAGGGTCTCACTATGAAGTTCAGGCTGGCCTTAAGCTCACTTTGTAGCTCAGGCTGGTCTCAAACTCACAACAATCCTGCTGCCTCAGCCTCCCAAGTGCTGGGATTACAGGCATGTGCCACCACGCCCAGCTCCTAACCTTTTTTTTTAAGACAGGTTCTTGCTAAATTGGGTTCTTGCTAAGTTGCCCAGACTGGGCCCCAACTTGCCATTTTCCTGCCTCAGCCTCTCTACATGCTAGGATTCTGGCATCTTCCACCTTACTCAGCTACGCTGCTGCTTCTACTTCCTGCTTCCCAGCTCAGCTCCTGCCCAGATCCTCATGCCATGAAATACATTCATCCTTTAGTGTTAGTGGAGAAGCACAGAGACCAGGGCTCCCATGAGAACGATCAGAACCCCATGTGTAAACAAGGGTAGCCACAGTTCAAGAAGGCTTCCAAGCAGAAGGAATACTGAATCCATAGCCTGTCTTCCTCAGTACCCTGCTGCCCCTTCAGGGGACATTTTTTGAGACCCTACCACATGCCAGACTCCTTATATACATGTCACCTTTAATACTTTATGGAGAGCTCAGAGGCAGGATATATGCTCCTAAGAATGTGGAATTGACAGCAGACACACATTCAACTCCATCCTGGCCCCTGGACTGCAGACTTGTGACCCTTCATGTCCTGAGTTCCAGATTCCTCAGTTTTTTATGTTGGTGACCCCTTTACGAACAGCATGGCAGGAGAAGACTGAGGAAAATGCGCAGGAGCTCTGTGGAATAACGGGAGGAAGATGGCCACTTCTGGAGGCCCACTCTGGTGGCTCTGTGGATGAGTCAGCAGTGCCACAGCACCCAGTGTCCAGATCCTGAACTACTCACTGTGTGGATGTTTTATGGGGCAGGGAAAGGGGCTCCCTCTTTTGCACTGAAATAAATAAAGCCAATGTTTGCTAGACCAACCAGTGAGCAGAGAGCACCTGAATTCCCAGAGAAAACCTCGAACAGTGCAACACCACAGCCACTCCAGCACCATCACCCGCAGTGTCACCCATGCCCTCCACTCTAGACTGAGATCAACAGACCCTGAGGCAGAGGACAGCAGGGCCACCACAGGCACTGGGACAGGGAGAGAGCTGGGCACCAGACAGGGTAGGGCAGGGCCAGCCAAGCACAACGCAGAGCAAGATGGGCAGCAGGGGCTAAGCCTAGCGAGGCCCTGTGTGGCAGAGTGTGCAGGGCTGTCAGCCTGTAGCCGTTCTACTTTCAGTAATGTACATATCCCATGACTTGGTTCAAGCCACCAGCAAGTTCTCATCTGGCTTGCAAATGTCCTACAAATTTAATAATTAGTACCAGCCTGAACCAGATCCAGCAAACCCCTAGAAGAGACAGGGGCCCAGGCTAAGCCAGCAGATCACACTGAAGACGGGCTCCAGGACACACGTGGCAAACAAGCCGCAGTGGCCACCAGCATGGCGCCTGGCGGGACAGCTTCAGGAACTGCACTCAGCCCACAGAAGGTCACTGCCACCCCACATCCCCTGATCACCACACCAGCCTGTCCTCCCCTGCCCTCCACGATCACTTCTGTCCCCTCTGTGCTCTGCCTGTCACCTTGCCATTTCCTGGGGTCACTGCTTGGCCTTTTTCTTCCCATCTGTACCTGCACCCGCCTTGGTGTCTTCTCTCTCACTGAGCCTTCATCCAACCCCCAAACCCCTGCCCCTCTCCTCCTATTTACAGACAAACATCCTCAAACTCATGTCTGTCCTTCCTTGTTTCCCACTCATTTCCTGTCTCCCTTCTTCCTGGCTCCTGCTTCCCCTTCACCCCCAATTCCATAGAAAGCCCCGGGGGGGAAGGCTGGCAAGGACTCCCCACAGATAAGATCCTCTCACCAGCTTTTGTTCTAAGAACCAAGTGGGGCTGCATGAAACAAAAGCTTGGGTAACCAGCACAGAAGTCAGCGATCATCGCCCAAGTCCGTCCAGAAGGCGGGGCAGTGAAAACACCAAGGAGAGTCAGCTTTGTTGATTAGCAGGTCTTTAAGAGGCCTACATGTAGCAGGGTAACAGTGGATGATGAAACCACAGAACAGCAAAGGAAAGAATCTGGGGCTGGAAGAGGCAGGGAGCAAGGCACAGTTAGCATCTACTAGTCCAAGTCAGTGTGCAGGGAAGAAAGAAAAGGGGATTCTTGGTGGACTGAGAGTAAAATGCCCGCAGAACACTCTCTTCAGACCTCAGAAGACACCTCAGTGTGTGACTATGAAGTATGCAATGTCAGCCCTCTCTAGGCTGCCCCTCGAGACCCTCAGCAAATGCCACAGGGCTCCCTCATGCATTAGTATGAGAGAGTTGAGGGAGGAAAGCTCCAAGAGAAAAATAAGGGGACAGCTGACATCTGGGTTACACCAGCTACAGCAGGGAGGAATGACAAGTGAATTCAGCAAAAATGTTTTATTTCCACATCTATTGTCAAGCCTAATTATTGGTTGAAATTAGAGGTTCTGCCCTGATCATGGCCATGAATAAATAAAAATATGTTTGAATTTCAGCAGATGTCATTGGATCCCCATCTCTTTCCCTTTCCAGAAAGGACAAGAAAGATCTTGTTAGCACCTTCAGTCACAGACACACACACTTGAGGTACAAACGCCTCGCATTGGAAGTGACTCACCTAACCTGGGAAGTGTGGGCCATCTCCAAATCCCGATGGCCCGCAGCCTGCGGAAGGCACTCATGCTGGCTTTGCATCTGAACTCAGCGAGCCAACGGCAGCTCGAGCAGGCAGTTCTCCTCGGTGCACCGCATGTGTGCGCACTACTCACATTAACATCAGTCACTTAACAGACATTGCGAGAGCCACCTCCCAGCCAGGGAATGCAAATGGTACAGGAGAAAACACGGAGACAATCAAGACGTGGCTTCTGTCTGGAGAAGTTCGCTAGCTGAGGTCCACCAACACTTGCGACACCCATCTCCACTGGCAGTGCCTCCCACAGATCCTACCAGCCGCAGCTGGTAACCCAGGAAGGGAAGCTGTGCTTCTGCTTAGCAGTACCAAGTTTTTCTCATCACTTTCCCCAGCCAATATAGTATAACAACTCCCTCCACAGCATTTACAGTGTGTTAGGTATTGGGCAACTTGGAGCTGATTTAAAGCTTACTGGAAAATGTGTGTAGGTGATACACAACACTACACGGTTTATACAAAGGATTGTGGATTCTGGTATCGTTGGGAGTCCTGGAAGCACTCCTCACAACTGTCCTTCCATGGGTGACAAGCTAATGTTGACATGTAGTCAGGAAAATGAACATTAGGACACAGTCCCTTGCCCTGAAGATTTTGCTAAGGCTCTGCTTGACAACAGAATTGTCACACCCCCTTCCCACCCAACCCATCTCCATTTATGCCATGCAGCTTGGTCCTCCTGGGCTGCCCGCCAGCCTCCTCATCTCCCCAACTTAGGAACATGTGGTAGGTCTGTGTCACCATTTCTCCCGCTTCTCCTTCCACAGCTGGGCATGCATCCTGCTGTCTACCTCCCCCTGGTGAGTCTCAGCAGCCTCCTGGGCAGCAGTTCTGCTGACAAAATCTATATTCAGTGGCTGAAAAGAACTGCAATCCCTACTGCAATCTGGGGGAGACATTTTCTATAGTGGGGGCTGGGCCCAATTAACCACTGCCCGCCTGTTGATCCACCAAAGGGCTTGCACCTCTTATGGCCAAACACTGGGGAAGGCTTTCAGGTGGAACAATTTACAATATTCAAGAAGCAAATAACTAGAAGTAACCACAAGAAACTGTGTGGCCAGGCTCCCTCCTTGCCTTTAGCAGTACCACTTGAAGTGGGTCATCTCCTTTGCTGAGGACAACCCTGAGCAGGGTGATTGACACACACATGTCCTTGCATCTTAGACAAGGACAGAAAGGAAACAATGCAAAAAACAGTATGCAGCACGAGAATGCTTCATCATTTAAATTAACACTGATTTAGTATGTACTCAGGCACTGAGCTATGTTCTATTTAATCTTCATAATGTTATAATAAACCTGATTCTGCCCAGTGCACAGATGTGACAAGTGAAGAGCATAAGACCAAAGATGCTGGGTTAATAACTGGCAGAGCCAATACTTGACCTGGGTCTAGAGCCTCCTCCTACTCCTATTCTTCTACTAGTGTTACTAGACAGGCCTTCAGGGCAGCTCCACCCTGACCAAAATAGGATTCTGTTGTGTCAGTCAGGCCAAGAGCTCAGCACACCTTTGGATGAAGTGCCCCACACCTTAAGTCCCACCTCCTCTGCTGTTCTGTCCAAGGTGTGACAAGTCGGCCAGGGAGAAGTGCTGGCCACCTGCCCTTAGCTTCTCATGAGCAGACCTGGCCACAGAATTGCTACCCAGACCCACACTCTCCTCTCCCATCACACTTGTCTCTCAGGCATGTGTGCCTCAGATCCACTGTTTATCTCGTTGTGTATCTACAGTACCGGGGCAGACTCCACCAAAAGGCATCTGCCCAGGAGCAGAGGCCACAAGCCTGCCTTTCTCCATCTCATTATTGCAAGCAAGTGGCCCTCCTGAGACACACACCAAAAGATTAAATATCTCCAGAAGAGTTCAAAGACTAAACCTACATAGGGGTGGCAAGGAGCTGAAACCAGACATGGAGTGTAACCCAAGGCAACCTGTCACGCATGATCCAGAGGCGTGAGGTAACCTGCAACTTTTTGCAGACTGGCATCTCCAGGGAGTACCTGTGAACCTCCTCCAGCCTTTGCAGAAAGTTGTTGCAGCAGTGCGGAATCTTGATCCTCCGCAGCCCACATATGCTGTAACTTTTCCACCACTACCACCCCAGTACACAATGCATTGATCTGTAAAAGCCAAAACCAAGGTCAGTGCAGCTTTTCCCTGAGCCTGCAGCCCTAGAGAGCAGGAAACATTCATTCCAGGCAAACTAGAGAGCCCTCAAAACATGAGATCTGCGTAGCTTCTTTGCAAAGTGCTAGCTTGTGTGGAGAAAATTCCAGCCCAACGAGAAACCAGATGGGTAGCTGCACCAAATAGTGAAGACAGGCCTCAAGGCAAAGCAGACGCGTGGTCTCTCTAGTGCGCACTAAACTCAGGAGTGATCCTCCAGCCGTTATGAGCAGAGAAATGTCCCACCAGAGTCTTCCAAATAGCAAACTCTTAGTCCGATGATTGTCTCTATCATTTGCCATATTTTCTGTCCAAAAGCCTCGCTAGTTCCTACATGGTTAGCAGCTTTTATAGCCCAAGATAAGTGTCCATCCCTTTTAATTTTCATTGTTGCATCTGTTTTGCCATTTCTCTGCAGCAGGTTGTATTACAACGGAAGGATTAATGAGGAAATGGTTGCAAACATTTTTATTTCAAATAGCAGCTCTCAGACAAGATCTGGAAAACGGAATCAAGCCATATGATTGTAAAAGGGAAAAAACCCCTCGCCATCCAACTATTGGGCATCTTGCCATTATTTGTGAATAGCATGTAAATACAAACAACTTAACTGGGGTGGGGGAGAGATGTACATTTTTCATTTGTGTCTGGCTAATCATTTTTTTTTATTATTAATTTGGTCCCTTTTATTTCACATAAATGTCATCTCAAGCACCAAACATCAACAAATAAGATCGTTTATCTTGCTGGGAAAAGCAAAACATTGCATTGCCATTCAGAGAAGGCAGCTGACGTCCCTGCCGCACCACTAATAAAGAAGGCCTTCAGAACGAAAAATAATCATTTTCTATTACTTTCCGCCATGCCTCATCCATAAACACAGGGCCGCTGGTAATTGCATTTAGTGAAGAAGCATGCTCTGGGTATTACAATTTCCTGAGATGAAAACAAAGAAAATCCCAAATAGAAGGCTGAGACGAAGGGCAGGAGGCACACCTGCTTTCTCTTGCCTTGGGCACCACTGTTCCAGGGGTGATCAGAAATTATGGTGAATGTTTAATTTTTGGAAAACTTACTACAGTAAAAGATACATTACCAAGAACCGTAAGTGCATTCTGAGTTGTTGGGGTGTTTTGAGGGAGACTGATGCCAGCCATGTCTTTTCCTGTAACAAATTTTAAATACATACATGTACTGTATTTCTGGATCACTTCTTAGTGAACAAGCACGTACAGCAGTTCCTGCCCAATAAAAAACACCGCAGCGTGTCCTCATCCGCCTTCTTCGCCCGGTCTGGCACCCTGTGGCTTCTGGCTGCTCCTCAAAGTCAAAATGACCATGAGAGGGAAATGTTCCGAGCTGATTTGGGACATCAAGACAGCCACAGCCGCGCAGCTAAAGACACTCAGGAAGGAGGGCTGCAGAACCGCTCCAGAAAGCAGCAGCAGCCTGGGATCAGTGTCTGGGGTGAGGGGAGGATCTGGAGGGCAACTGAAGCAACGTGCCTCTTACTGTAAAATATATATATTAATTTAATGCTCACTAAGTTTTGGATCATTCCTCATATGCCCCTTAGGGACAAGGCTAAGGACAAGTGGGGGGGAGGAGAATGAGGTTTTCCTGAGATTTTCCTTCTTCCTCTCTTCAGGCTGACTGAAGACGAGCAGCTGAAGACACGCAGGAAGACAGAGCAGACAGTGGGCAGAGCCCAGGCGGCCGCGGGGAGGACGCTGGCCCCGCAGCCGCTGCCACGCACGGCTATCAGCGACCACGTGGGCTCAGACACGCACGGGGCCGCCCACACGTGTGTGCACGGGGGCCTGGGTCCCGGGCGGGGAGGCGGCTTGGCCACGCTGATAAATCTGATGCGGCCCGCAGACTTTGTGCTTCCCTGTCGCCGAAGCATTTGGCTGGCCTGCCCGCGCCGCCGGCTCTGCCAAGCAAGGCACTGACTCCACAGGAGAACCGTCCTGTCGATCTCTGCAGGAATATAAGACCTTTTTTTTCCAAGTAAAATGTTCCCCAACTCTGCAAGGGAGGTTGGCAGTACGTCTCCAACTCTGGCCTGTCTTTTTAATACCCCCACAATAGCTCAGTTGGACCGAGACCAGCTGTTGGTACATTACCATTTGTAAATGCTTAAAACAGCTACTCCTTGTTTTCTTGGCAACACTGACTATGGAAAAAAAAAAAAAAAAAAAGGAGAAAAAAAAAGGAAAGAAAGAAAGCTAGCTCCAGCCACTCATTCAAACATTAAGAACCACTGACTGCAGGCTCTGGCATTCGGCAGCCATTGTCTGCGCAGCACCCTCTGCGCCTTCCCCAGCCTGCTTCAGCCCCGCGCTGGGAGAGGAAGGAGGTCAGCAAGAGAGGCCCAGTTTGGCGGTCCTGAGCCAGTTCACGCAGCCACGGAGGCAGGACAGAGACAGAGGCGCCCAGGGAACTCTTTGTTTGCATCTTTTGTCTATTCTGTCCCCTCCTCACCCAGGCTGATGCAGCTGGAGCCAAGACCAGAGTCCTGTAGGCCACAGCGAGGGGCTCCGAGTCACCTCGCTCCCCTTTCTAGCTCTCTGAAACCATCCCCCTGGATGCCAGGACCAGCAGAGGACCCTGCAGGGAAGAACTCAGAGGCAACTAGGGAATGCGACAGTTGCCTCCTGATGAGGCCTCTCTGAAGGCCCGGCTTGCTCTGCTTCCACTGCCCACCTCCCACCCAAGCCCTCAGTGCCATCTGCCAGTGGCACTCCTGCCTTCAGATGCGCAGAAAAAACGCAGCGGTCCCTGCCCTGTCCCACTCCTCACCCACCTCTCCCTCCTGTCCCTCCTCCCCCTGGCCACCACTGGCAGCAGTGGCCTCCAGGGTCATGTGCCCACTCAAGCCCTGTAGCCCAGGATCACAGGTGCTAATGTGCCCAGCACTGCCACAGCAAGGACAGTAAGCTTCGTGTGCCGTGCCCTTCTGTTCCACAACCTCCCCCAGCAAGGGCAGGGGTGGCTGCACCCATCCTTGCTCCTTTAGTAGGGTCTCTGGCATGTGAAAGAGAGGTCTGTCCACCTCACAGGGGCTCATGGACATGTGTGAGTTCAGGTAGCCAGATGTTGGCAGGGCTGAGACCCCACAGAAGCTCTGAGAGGAAGGAGCAGTCTGAACTGGCCCAGGAAGACAACCTCTTGGGGAGCAGGGGGCACCCTGGCTGGGGATTTAAAAGTCCTATTCTGGTTTAATGGAAATGTGACACTGTTGCCCCTTACACAGAGGACAGGAACCTGGGACAGATGAGGCACAGCGCAGAGGGCAGGGGTGCTTGGGTGCACTGGAGCGGCTCTGGACAGTGAGCCCTGGCCCACACCAGCCAGCTGGTTGCCTCAAGCCTCTGAGCTGTGCCCTGCAGTGTAACCCCACATCTGTATAGGCCAGGGGCTGCGCTGGAGGTGCCCACAGCCTGAAGACTCTCTGCTGAGGTGCTGTGTGTCCCCTCCTGAAAGCCTGCAGCTAACCTAAGGTCCGCTGTGCCCCACGTGCAGAGACACCAGGGGCTCAGTCACAGTCTCCGGTACCCTCAGAATCAGACTTAAAGGCCAGGGTACTCTCCTCCTTCCGGGAACATATTATAAAGTCTTCAGGTGGGAGCTTTCAAAGGCCTGGCATGCAGTAGACTTGTTACGGACAATGCCTGGGTGAGGGATTTTGGTCTGTTTGTTTTGCTTTGCGGCACTGGGGACTGAATTCAGAGCCTTCACACTATACTCAATCTGCACCTCCTTTTATTTTTATTTAGAGACAGTCATTTAGCTAAGTTGCTAAAAAGGTCTAGACTGAGTTCAAACTCTTAATCCTTCTGCCTCCAGGTCCTAGAGTGCTGGGATGACAGGTGCGTGTCACCATGCCCAGGTAGGTGATGCTTGACAGATTTGAGGTTGCAAAGTAGGT
Organism: Ctenomys sociabilis; assembly: GCA_004027165.1. Lineage (NCBI taxonomy): Eukaryota > Metazoa > Chordata > Mammalia > Rodentia > Ctenomyidae > Ctenomys > Ctenomys sociabilis. The sequence continues at coordinate 15,482 of PVKA01014553.1, forward strand.
TCCTCGGGTGACAGGAAAACCACAGTGGGGAAGATGGGTCCTCCTGAGCCTGAACACTGGGGAAGGGCCATTTATAGGGGGGAGTGCCCACCTGCAGCTAATTAGAAGGCAAGCAGCTGCATCAAATCTTAAATCTATGGGTCTTCCCAAACTCCATAATGTACTTATTAGAAAAGGTGCTAAGGGCCCCTCTGACATTGGTCCTTCTGGCATATTTGACCTGAGTTCCTTCAGGAACCCCCAAACTGAGCCTCCTCAGCGGAGCTCTGTCTCATGCCTCCCGACAACTCCTGCAGCTTCTAGACATTCTCGTGCTTTTCCAAGTGTTCCCCCAGTGCTGGAAGCTCCCTGTGGGCCAGGGTCATGTCAATTTGTCCCTACTGTGTACTTGGGGCCTTTGTACAAAACGTAGAGTAGTCACGTGCACTTGGGGCCCAAACACCTCGTTGACTTCACTAGACTGTGGCAGGGACCCTGCCTGGTGTCTGAGAATACAAGCTGTCCTTCAGAATCAGAAGGGGGCTGGCTCGTAAGGCAGGGCCCTGAGTTCAGCCCTTACGAAAGGCAACCAGCATTGACTCCTCCCCTGGGATGAGAAAGGAGACCTGAGGCACTGACCCCAGTGAGTCCCCCATAGCTACCATCAGTGACAAAGAGGCCATGAGGAGGACAGATGAGTCACAATGTCCCTCCCAGTGTGGAAGGAGGGCAGGCAAAGCCACAGCCACTTGATGACTCAACCATAAGCGCAGGAGCCCAGTGCTACTGGGGTGCAAAGAGTAACCAGGGTAGTGACAGCAACCATGGTGCACCCTACCCCTCATCGTCCACCCCCACCCCTGCCCGCAGTGAGGGGAGCACACCCACTCGCCACACTGACATGGGCGAAGCTGAGTCACAAGGACCAATCCAGAGGCCACAACAAGCAGGCCAGTGAAGAGCAGAGCGGATCAGAGCCCTACGATGTCCACGCCGCACTGTCTCACTGGAAACTGCTGCCCAGGTCAGCTCCCTGAGCAGCAGCAACAGTGAGGAAAGGCTCCTTCCTGGCACACAGAGCCTGCAGGGTTTCCAGCAGGAGTGCCCCAGTCATCACGGGGGGCAATGCTCCATTTTGCTCCCATTCACACTGAGCTAAGGAGTACAGCGACCAGACTGACGCCACGCACATTCTGTCCTCCAAGGCCTCAGTCAGCCAGGGAAGCACAGCAGTGTGCTCTTCATTCCATCTGTGAAATCCTCCGAGCAGCCCTGCACAGGTTTCTCAGGCTCTCTGCACCTCTCTTGCTTCATCTATAACTCAGGAATAAAAGCAGCACTGAACTCCCAGGGCGGTGCAGAGGATCTATCTACCACTGTCTCCCACAAAAACCACAGCTGCTCTCCTTGGTGTTTGTGCGGAAGGCTGTGCTGAGGTTTCTACTGTCATGGCTTTTAGTGTCCTGTCTTACACAGCTCAGGCTGCTGTGACGTAATACCATAGTCCAGATTGCTCAAAACAGACACTGAATGACACTGCTCTGGACATTGGGAGGCCAGGACCCAGGGGCCAGTGACTTCATTTCCCAGAAGAGTTCTCTTGGGCCTGCCAAAAACTCAGCAGATTAAAGTGCCTACAAGCAGGCACAGGGGCTGGGGTTTTGATCCCCAGGCCTGCAGTGCTGGATCTGCCTCCGGGGCACACTGAGAGAGCAATTGAGACTGGGTGTGGTGACTTGAGCCTGTAATCCCAGCTCTTGGGAGGCTGTAAATAGGCAGATCACTATGAATCCAATCTAGTAGTGAGACCCTGAACACCCTGTAGGCCCTTCCCTAAAATACAAAAAGAAGGGGGGGGGGTTCTGTTGCTAGCTCCTCACTGCATCCTGAGGTTGTTGCCTGTGTATGAACCCTAGGAAGGTGTCGAGCTGGAACAGGGAGCAAGCTGTCGGATGCCCTTTCTTCTACCAGGCCAGCGTTCCACCCTTATTGCCTTTCTGCATCATGATTTCTTCCTTAGGGGCCAGGTTTCCAAAGATAGCCACACTAGGGGTTTGGCTTCCGTGGAAGGATTTCGGGGTAGGTGCCACACTCAGCCCAGAACATTGCTGATAACTTCTTGAGGTGGGTGGAGAACTTAGCACTGAGGATACGGAACACTTTTCCTGGGTCACACAGCCGCGAGTGCATGGTCATCCCAAGGGGTACTTGGGCACAGTGCTTGGGCACAGCCTTCTCTAGAGCTCCTCAAGGGCTGAGGCACCCCGAAAGACAGGACTGCCCTAAGGGGATAAGAGGTCCCAAGAAACCCCCGTCTTACCTGAGATTTTCAGCAAAGTTGTACATAACACCTTAAATTCCTGTTTTAATCATGAAAATATTTGTTCACATATTCATTCAACAAACACCTAGAAACTCCCTGCTGCCTACCCAGCATTATTTTTGGTGGTGAACAAAGCAGACTTGGACCTCAGTCTCCGGGGACTCAGTGCAGTTGAGGATTGAAAGTGGAGACGCATTATGCAATGTCTCGGTCTGCTTTCTGTTACTTGACAAAACACCTGAAACCAGTGACTTACGGTGGCTCTCGGCTCTGGAGGCTGGGAGGGCCAGGAACACAGCTCCAGCATCTGCTGGGCTTTTATGCTGGCCTCGTGTCACCTCCACTCATAGCAGAAAGCAGAAGAACAAGCAGACGCACATGGAGGACACAAAACCCAAGAGGCAGCTGTCCTTCCTAACAATCACTCTTGAGGTAGCTAATCCAGTTCCAAGAGAATCAACCCCGGGCCCTCGAGAAAGGCAGTAATGCCTCTAAATAACCTGAGCGACTTCAAAAGGCCCCATCTCCCCATACTGCCACTGCGGCTTAAGATTTCAACATGAATTTCAGAACCACACTGAACCGTCACCCCCAGCCTGGGGACTCTGAAGGACCCCAATGAGGAGGCTTTGCTCATCACTGGTGGAGGCTTTGATTCTGCTGTGAGAACCTCAGTCCCAACCTAAGCTGGGCCTGGGATCTGAAGGGTAGCCATGCGGGCACGCGAGTGCATTAGCTGCGCGAGCAAGGTGAGTTCGTGGGGCTCTGCCCTCCTCAATGCAGTGCTCCTGCCATGTGCTCATTGGCTGTGAGCCACTAAGGCCCACGGTGGGCACTGGACAGACACTGGGGTCAGCACAAAGGAAGGCGTCCCTAGCAGGAAACTAGCTGGCAGGTCACTGGCACGGTGACACACAGGGCTCACACTTCTGGTCTTGTTGACAGTTGTACTCTAAAGGTATCAAACCTTAGGCTTGACCTTGACGTGGCCTGCTGAAGGTCAACAAGCCCTCTTCTCCTTCCACCCTGAGCTGCAGAGGTGAGAAAAAAAGACAGAAGCTTTCGTTACACCACCCAGGACGTGGCTGCCAAGTTCCCCCCACAACACCCGCTTCAAAAACAGAAAAGAAAAGATGGAGTGAAAGGGAATTGGAAAAATGGAACCCCCCACATCCCAGAAATATTACTTTCATGAGCTGTATGAATTATTTAACAGACAGCTGAAAAGACCAAACTCAACAGAAGAATACAAAAAAACAGCTCGCAGTACAGACACCTTCCCCGAAGCCCATGACAATGAAATGTATTTTATGCCCCGGATCAACATGCCAGAGAAGGAGGCACTGGAGACAGATGCCCACCGGGATTATTAGTCCCTTATCTCTCAACCCTTTGCCACCAGCATCCAGATCCCCGAGCCTGGGCAGCCAGGAGAAGGAAAGCTGAAAAGTGTGTATATTGTAAGTGTTGGTTAAACAACCCCACCGTATTCTTATTTGCTGGAGGTTTTAGGGAGCAGATGCAGAACTGGCAGGGCTTGGAGCTGGCGATATTGTTCTAGCTCACTCCCAGCCAACATGGAAGGGAAAAAAGCCACGCGCACGAACACAAAAAGCTGCATTCGGTGCGTGCGCCTGGGTGTGCACACTCGAGGCTGCGCCTTGTCCAAGGTTCCTTGGAGTGGTGCTGACCAAGGCAAAACCAGGCTTGGGGCCTGGCCAAGAGAAATCAGACTTCTCCCAGAGTCTGTGCGTGAGGTATCTCTGTGAGGCTCCCCGCCTGCAGGCACACGGGGGCTGGGACGGCGACGAGCCCACCGCGGGCTGTGCGCTCTCGGCTGCTAGAGAAAGGGCAAACAAATGGAGAACCAAGCGTGCAGGCGGCCAGCAACAGACAGGCACACTGCAGCTGCCAGGCAATAACTTAGATAGTTACAGCTGCCATCACCTAGTTCATGCAAGCTTTTTAATATCTTTTGGCAGCTCTCGGTGTCACAGCACAAAGGGAGAGTTGGCACTTCGCGGCACACTTTGTTTGACATAACTGTAGGCAGGACCCAGCTGATACCTTCAGTAATGTGCATGGCTTTGCTCTTAAGGTGCGTTTTGAGCAGATCAAATGGGAGAGGGTTTTCCTCCCACCTCTCTCTCCCCTCCTGCCACCCCTTGGTGTGTGTTTAGACATCCCTAAATCACTTGTTGGGAACCAGATCAGATTAATGGGAGGACTCGGTGGGGGCCCAGAATAAGGTGGGTCCCAACAGCACCCAGCGAAGAAGGAGAGTAGCAGAGAAAGGAAGGGAAAAGGAGGACAGAAAAATGGTATGCTCCAGAACTCATCCCAGACCTCCCAGAGAGACTCAGCTCCTGCCTCACCCCTGCATCTGCAGAGTTTGAAATAAATCAGAGCACCGCCATCTTGCTTCCTGCTTTTCGCTCTGTAAAGTTATTCACTGCTTGTCCACACACCCCCTCCCCATCATGCAGGAACCCAGCTGGCCCCAGGTACTCCCTGCCCTGTGTGGCTCTTCCGACGGCCAATAGCTCAGAAAGCAGCTTGCACAAGCACCTCTCTGGCACAGGGTGTTGGCATGACAATGTTCTACAGTCCCTCTGCCAAGCCATGCGTCCTTGCTTGGGGGATCCAGGAGTCTTGCTGGGAATGGGAATGGTCTTCTCAAAGACCCCTGGCACAGATGGGCATGTAGAGAGCTTGCAGGCATGGGAGGAGCAGGAGGTGAGTGGAGCCAGGAGAGGGAGAGGAGGTGGGCAGATACCGCCCAGGCTGAGGCGTGGGTCCCAGAGACCCTTGGGCAAGGAGGGCAACCGTCACTGCTCTAGTCTTGGTGCCCAGGCCCTCTGCCAATGCCTCCCTCTGGTGCATCTCTCAAGGGAGCAGCTCTGACTGCCTTGCAAATGAAGTCACCTAAGACATCAAAAGAAGTCATGAGGATTGTCAAAGATGACCATGGGATCCTGGGTCAGCCAGCTCTCCATCACTGTAACAAATGCCTGAGAACTAAATAAGGAATAAAGAGAAAAGATTTCTTTTAGATCCCAGTGTTGGAAGTTTGTCTGTGATGGCTTTGCCTTGTCTGCCTTGGGCCTGTCACAGGGCAGCACATCATGGGAGGAGCACACAGCAAAGCAAAACCTCTCCCCTTCATGGCCTGGAACCAAAAAGACAGGAGACAGAAGGGCTAGGGTCCCATGATCCCTTTCAGAGTCATGCTCCCAGGGACCCATGGACATTCCACTGGGCTCTTCCTCTGAAGATTTCTGTCCCCTCTCAGCAGTGCTTCCCTGAGTTCTGCCCCCCTGATACATTGGCCTTTATGGGACACTCAAGATCCAATAATAGCAGCTCCTGTTGGCTGCTATGTTTATTTGCTGGGGCTACCACAAAGAGAAGCTGCAAACTCAGAGGCTTAGATGACAGACACTTCCGTCTCTCAGTTGTGAAGGCTCGAGTCTGAGACCAGAGCACCAACAGATCTTCCTCATCCTGAGGGCTACAAGGCAGAGCCTCCCTAACTTTCAGGGGTTTCTGGCACTGAGGGGTGCCTTGGCTTATAGAAACCCCACTCTGATCTCTTCTTTTGTCTTTAAGAGATTCTCCGTGTCCCAATTTCCTCTTTTCATAATGGTACCAGGCATGTCAGATTAAGGGTATACCCATTCCAGTACAACCTGATCTGCAATGAGCCTATTTACAATAAGGACACATTTGAGATACAAGGACTCCAACCTACACAGGGAGGGGCAGAAGCCAGCCTGTATAGTTGGGCACCTACAACATCCATACTGGGCACTGCACTGCCTGCTTTTATTTCTAGCCCTTCTACAGTCCTAGGGCACAGATGGTGTCAGCCTCATCTTACACAGGAGGCCCTGGGCTGGGAGATTCTCTGCTCAGCCCCCCAAGCCCCTGATGAAAGGTAGGCCCTTCCTGAGCTCTGTCTCCTTGAGAGCAACCGTGGCAGGTGGCCTGTTGGTGTGGTGCGGGAAGCAGCATGCCTGTGTGGGACCCTGGCTCTGTGCACTCTGCCCTTGCTTGACAAGGGTCTTTCGAGGAGCCCAAGGGCTATGTGCCCTACTGTCATGCGCCGTTCAGTACATGGTAGCCACTTATTATTTATTAACTAATAAAACGGCGCCAAGTCAGGCCTGCCACGCATTTGGGTGCCACCACATCCACTGCCTCCACACCCTCTCCCCAGCGCGACCGCTGGCTGCTCAGGGAACACAACTCACTGCCCTCCCGATGGGAGCAGTTCAATGGGCAACTGCTACCTCCCTGCCAGCACCATAACAATCAACCAATAGCACTTGCTTGACCCCTCCCGCAGTCCAGAGACTCCTCGGACTATATGAACTACAGCTCCGTACCAGGTACCTCACTAAGCCTCCCAGCAGTCCTACAAGGGAGAGTCATTATTATTCCCACTCCACAAAGGAGGAAACTGAGAGCAAAGTATTATAATTACTGTAATTCCTCAAACAAAGCCAAGTATTTCAGAATTCTTCTTTTACCAACTACATTTCTCCTTCTCAAAGAGAGACCTGAATTAGGAAAAAATCACAGCTGTGGCTGTCTTGCAAGAACTTAACAGCTTGTAAGAGCACACTCCTTCTGCCCCATGTGACAATGCACCAGGTCCCCAAGAGTGATCAGAGAGGCCTTTCAGAGCTGCCTGCCCACACCTGGGAATAGAGTTATTTAAGGGGTATAAATTTTACTCCCACTGTAATAATTGCATTGTTCTTTATTTCTCAAATGCTTCTTCTCTAGGTAGTGGAAAGCGCAAGTGAATGTCCCCAAATGCTGGTGCTTTGCAGACAATCCATGACTGGCTTTCCCTGTATATTCAGGACCAGTGGTGACCCTCGCAGGCCAGGGTGGAGCCCCACCTCACAGGTAGGTGCCACACTCTACTCCCAGACCCTCTTCCTCCTGGGCAAGACTATGTCTGTTTTCTGTTTCCCTCCTCCCAATCACAAATGCAACTCCTCTCAGCGCAGTGGTGCTGAATAATTCCAGCAGTTTCCAAAACAAAATTAGATGTAGCCCTAGCCTGAGAAATGTTCCATCTCCTGGACTCATGGCATTTCAGATTATTACTCACTTATTATCATTCAAAACAAAAAAGGATGATAAAACATCGGTTGGAGTCACTCCAGGACAGAAGGAACTGAAATATCTAATAAAAACCATAATATTCCACAAATAGAAAGTAGCAGAAAATGCAGAAAAACAATGGCATAGGACATTCTGCACCTTTCCCCAAAACAAATCACCTGAAATAATACAGCAACCCTCACCAGCATCCCGGCAAATCAACACAGGAGCAGTGTTTAGGGTATCCTCACTTAAATGTCCCAGAAATAAGGCCTGAGAGGAGCACCCAGCCCAGACACAACCTGCTCTTGGCTTTCCTTGCCTCTCTTAAGGCATTCAGTGGTGCTTCCTTCAAATGATATAAATTCCACCACTAAGGAAAAGAGGTTATCACTTGTAGGAATTCTTGACTCTCTGTTGGAAAATATCCAATGATCCCCACATTCAGAAAACCTCACTCTCCCACCAGGGACCTTGAGCACCTGATGCTTGAGAAGCATCAGGGATATTGAAAACCATTTCCAGAGCAGAAGGTGGCAGCCCAGTGACTGGACGGCTCCTGCTGGGTACCCAGAGGAGGTGGATGGAGGTGGTTATGGATGTGTAGTTGCCTTGTTTGTTTTTGGTCTTTTTTTAATTTTACTGTATTTTTTGGTTGAATTGTTTTCCAGGGGAGGTTTATTTTTTATTTTTGGTGCCGAAGACCGAACCCAGCGCTTCCAGCTTGCTAGGTGAGCACTCTACCGGAAGTGGTTATGGTGTCACACAGAAGGACATCCACAAGACCTTCTCCTGTCCTAGCTGTCCCTGAGCCTGGAGCTTCCTGCGTTGACACCTCTGGCCCAATTTGTCTGGACTTCAAGTGCGGGTGCTGGCCTCTTCCCTCAGGATGTGGGAGAGTTCACCTTACCTAGGCCCACAAGAAAAATCGACACAGCCACCCTGAAAGCCCCAGGGCCATCACACCCATTGTCTTAGCCTCCCTTCTCCGCACCTCTCAGCCACCCACTACCACTGTCAATCTGCACTCAGGGAAAGGTAGAAGGGTCAGCAAAGTAGGGAAGAGTGTGGATCCAGAACAGTCTACAGCAGCTCTGAAGTAGGTTGTAGGACCAGGAACCGAATCTTATTTTTCAGTTCACAATAACATATCTGATTCTTGTGTGGAGTCAGACTTTTCTCTTATGCTAGCATTCTTCATTTTCAAAAAATTTGTTTGAAAAATGTAAACAACCTAAATAGCTAATCATTGATACATTTAGTAAGTAACTCCAAGTCGTTGACAATAATGCAATCATTCAAAATGCTGCTTACAGAGATTTTGAGTGTGGGAGAAATGCTGATGACGTAACATTTGGTTGCACACAGGATGAATTTACATACAGTTTCGTAAATACATACAACTCCATAAATATGAAAAACATAGACGGCACTCAACATTGTTTTGTCTGCCAGTATGTCCTTCCCCCTCTTCCACTTCCAGATTTTCTGAGAACTTCACATATGTGCGCGCGCGCACACACACACACACACACACACACACACAAAGACACGAGACCAGTTGTCACAAGAGAACTCACTACACCTGGCCAATGGCCACAGTGGATTGTCCCTGAGTGGATGTTTGACCCAAACCTGGACACATCTCCCCTCCAGTAATCTGCAGCTGTAAATGAAGGACTGCTTCCCTTTCCAGCAAGAAAGACAGCCTGTGCTTGCAGACACAGCCCTTGTGTCCTGCTCTGGGGACCAGAGCCACCAGCTGCAGATCCAGAGAGGAGAGGAAGGAAAAGGATGAAAACAGGAGTCTGAAGCACATGGGTCCCATCCCACAGTTCCTGGATCTGGGTCCAGGAGACAGAGGACCCCAAGTTTGTATAACCAAGCCTCATATTATCTAAGCCCATTGTGCAGGATTTCTGCCACTTGTAATCAAAAGAAAACAAACCAACAAGTCCCCCCTCAAATACCTAGTCCCTTCTACAATCTCTTTTCCCCTCAAAATATTATGGGAGGAAGGCTATGTGCCTACAAGTGACTTCTTTTGCTTCTTTGAACTTCCTGAATTTTCAATTAGAAACCTTTCTCACCTAGTATTAAGTATCCATCTTCAAATCTACCACTGTAACTTGCTTACACACAATCTATAAAATCTGGTATTTTGTAGACAAAACACCTCCAGTGATCAGAAAAATGTATTTATAAATCTGTGTACACATGTATATGTACACATGTACATGTATGTCATGTGTGTATATGTGTTTATAGTAGTAAATCTTCATAGTAAATATAGATGTCAAAAACCCTGGAGATGGTCTTGTAAATGTTCTGTCCCCCCACGGGGTCTCCAGCAAGCCTAGGACCATGGCCTCTCAGGGAGACCCCAACGCTGCTGTCCACAGCACCGCAACGGCCTGGGCTTCAGGCCACCCCTCGTATTCCCCTCTGGGCCCCTGCCAGTTCATTACCCAGAGGTCAGTCGCTTGCTCACCTAAACAGAAGGGAAGGGCGGGGAGGCCCTTCTCATCTTTCTGCATGGTGTGACCGCGTCTCTTTTCCTCCCTTGCTCTTCAAAAACCAACGCCATTTTGGCCCATCCTGGGACCCATCCTTTCTCCTCACAGCACTGGCAAAGCTCTGTTCTTGGGAAGCCCACAGCAAACTGCTTTTTTTCTAACAGAATACTTGGCTGGCACACCCCCTAGTGGTAGCCTCATGAATCCCCTCAATTACTATAGGATAAAACCCCAAGGGTTTCTCAAAGTGTGTTCCAATGCACCCTTGTTCTACAAAAAGTAGTGAAGCAGTAAAGTACTTTGCCATTGATTTGAGTTTGAGAACCCTGGGATAAATGTTAGCTAATCCATTTGTTTTATTAGTGGACTCCTCCAAGTCTTCAATATGCTAGTAAATATTGAATCTCTAAGACTTTAGCATGTAGTGGAGTCTGGGTTTCTTTGATCAAACTTTTGGGGCATGATTATATGGCTACCATTTACTGAGCACAAATCGTCTACCATAGTATTCCAGTTTATGAATGCAGGAACTGGTGCCTAGAGAGGTCAAATAGCTTCCTTCCGCTAGGCTTCCATGAGATGGGACTCCATGACCTTAATATTTACAAGATCCTGGCTTTGTGTTTGTTCCGAAATAGTGCTATGCAAATTCCTCTTCTATGTGTCCCTGACTCCTGTCAGTAGTCGCTTCTCAATGAAGAGCAAGTGCAGGAGCCACAGAAGACAGACAGAGAGGTCCTCCTCCCTGCTCTCTGGAGTCTTCTGGTTTCCATAATGAGAAAGGGAGAACCAACGTCTCAGCTCCACGAAATCCTCCTGGCAATTCCCAGCAAAGGGAAAGTGACAGAAAGCTATGTCAGGAGCCCCAAGATACATACCTTCCCATGATGCCACAGTAAGTGCAGTGGGCTGCAGCTTAGCTTTTCTGAGAACAGCCTGACTCCATCTGACTCTGACACACTTGTTGCACTGGTTTTGTAAGCAGCAGGATATTCTGCTTGCATACCTGTTTCATCATCTGGTCAAGCTTAGGTATATGTCAGGCTCAAAAGTGTAGCTCTGAAAGTGTGGGTTTTGGTTTTTGCAGATTTGGAGGGTGTCCCCCGCAATTTAAGTAACAGAAGTAGAAAGAAATTTACTGACTCAACTGAAAAGTGCAAGCTTCAGGCACAAGTGGGTGCAGGGGCTCATGTGAGGCCATCGTTAGGCTGCGTGCATGGTGCATGTGCTTTTAGTGAAAGAAAATAGAATACAGTGCAGTAAAATGCCATAGTCCCTTATTGCAGTTGACCTAAAGAGATATTGCCAATAACTGGATGGATGCTAAGACTGGGGACTGGGCCACCTTGTCACTCTGACCCTGCAGCTACCCTTGTTGGCTACCTGTGCAGAGACTTGATCTTTCTCTCCTCTTTCTTTCTTTCTTTTTTCCTTTCTTTCTAATGTATTTGCCATAGGGTCTCACCATAGAGCACAGACTCATCATGATCTTCCTGTTTGAGCCTCCCCAGCACTGGGATTACAGGCGTCACCATGCCCAGACTTATTGGCCAGCTCAGTGCACCCCAGGGGTGGGGGCCAGCATCACAAGTGGTGCAAGGGATCAAACCGTCTTGGCCCCTGTGCTTGCCTGCGCAGACACTTAGTCCTTTGAGCTATCTCTCTGGCCAAGGTTTGATTTTTCTATGTGGAAAAATGGATACAATAATCTGCCTTTTCCACTTTGGTGAAAGAAAAAAAAAGTTCAGTTTTCAAAGGCTTTTTTCCTTAGGAAATTAAATCTGGTGATGTTATCATTATTGTTATTAATGTAGCACTTCCTACTGGCAATGACTTTTCCACATATCTACTAGTTTTATAAATTTATCATTTAAAACTCCATAATTAGCCTGGCAAACATGTATACTTTCAACACCACAACCACAGTTTAAAGTCATCCAAGCCACAATGAGAGAATGTGTGTGTGTGTGTGTGTGTGTGTGTGTCCGTATATACACATGTGTATGCATATATATATAATGCATATATATTCATATTTAAATTTGTATTGCATGAGTTTGCAAGAAGCATATAAATGGCAAATAAGGAAACTTTAAAAAAAGACAGATAGATGGTCCCGGATTTTAATACCACCCCCAAGGTAGAACAGGTGGTGAAAGTAGAATAAAACATGTTGCAAGGAACTTGTCATGAATTTTAAAAACAAAAATGCCTACAGACCAAATAAATGGCTCTGACACTCAGCTAAAGCTGAAGTTCCCAAACTATTTTAAATGACAAAGTGGAAGTCCCCAAGAGAGGGAACCCAGTAGAAATGGTTTGAGGGCAACTGCTACTGAAGTCCCACAGACAGACAGCGAGGCTGCTCCCTGCCACACTGAGGGGCTCCAGGGTCCCTGGTCAGGACGGAGGCATGTGCGGACAGGAGCACCTGCCAGGTCTGTGATTTTGCCATGGATCCAAAAGCAAAAGTGAGGGACATTTGGCCGGAAGCTGGACTTAGGCTTGTCGCCAACCACTGCCAGTGGCCCTGTTTGAATGTAGCCAAAGCCCCCAACCCAGCCAGTACAGACAGCCACCCCTCTTTCTGTCGCGCCCACCCACTCGCCCATGACAGCTACCTCCAGCCCTTTGTCCTTCATCCCCACCTGGCCTGGACTTCGCTCTCACATCCCCTCCCTCTACTGCCACAGAGCTGCCACAGACCAAGCTGCAAGGTGTCTGAGCTCCTTGTCCTGGTTGATCCAGAGACATTGCAAATAATTGGATGCGTGCTAAGAATCAGGAACCTGCCTCTCCTTGCAACACTGGCTCTGCAGCTTTTGTAAGGACCTGAGTTTCACATCTAGAAAAATGGGCGCAATATTTCTTGTCCACTTTGTTGAGGGCAAATTTTAAAAAGTGAAGTTTTCAAAGGCCTTTTTCCTTAGGGTTTAGATCTTGTCCTTATCGTTGTTGATGATGACGATGATGTGAATGACGTTGTTCGTGTTCACAGAGATCGCCCTTTGTATTGGCAATGGAGAAGGGAGAAGGGAGGTGACTTTCCCATAGTCTCAGAGATGGAGCGTCAAATTCCTGACTCCTCGCCCGATGCTGTGTCTGCTCACTGGGACCACCAGGGACCAGAACGGAAGGGCTGGGCACCTTGGTCACCCTCCACTAACCTCCCAGATTTGGGCCCTGAAGAGGTCAGGAAAGCAGTGGCAAGGTGGGCTGCGGCACAGCTGGCTCTCAGGGCAGGCAGCTGCCTCTCAGCACAGCAGCTGCAGTATGCAGAGCTGATAGTGGACGCAGAGGTCTGAGTCTCTAGGTAAAATGTCCTAATTTTTAAGTATCTGTGTGTATATCAACCACCAGAATAACCACTTCCAGAGTAACCATAAAGTAACAAGAAAATATGGAGAAATTGGAGCCCTTGTACTTTGGTGTTGGAAATGTAAACTGGTGCAGCTCTTATGGAAAACGATGCCACAGTTCCTTAAGACAGCACTCCTGCATCCGTGTGGCCAGCACTTCTGCATCTGGGTACATACACTGGAGGAAAGCAAGGACCCACAGAGATTTGCATATCCATGCCCATAGGCTTGCATCAGAGTAGCCAACACAAGGGAGCAACAGGGTCTGTCAGTGAATGACAAAGTGGTGTGCACAGGGAGCTGCTGTCCAGCCTCACAAAGGAAGGGCTCCAACCCGCACTCCAACCGTGAACCTGGAGGACGTTGTGCTGGGGGCATCAGGCAGGAACATGAGGACAGACTCTGCAATTCCACCCATCTGTGGTACCACCAGTCCCGAACCTGTGGAGACGGCAAGTGGGACACTGGTTACCAGGATCAGAGGGATTGGGAAGTTGCTGTTTGTTGTTGTGTTGTTGTTGTTGTTTTAATTCATTTATTTATTACAATGTCTCGCTACACATCAAGGATTCGTTTTTTGCGGGGGGGGGGTCAGCTCAGCGCGCCCTGGGGGGAGGGGCTGGCATGGCATGTGGTGCTGGGGCTCGAACCGCGGTCCCTGAGAGGCACTTTAGACCGCTGGGCTATCTTGCCAGCCCGAAGTTGCTGTTTATAGCGGAGAATTTCAGTGTTGCAAAAATAAAAATTTTTGGAGGTTTGACTCATGACTATATGAATATATTGAACACTATTAGATCATATCCTTCAAAACGGCTAATGTGAAAATGTTCGAGCTTCAGTCTCAGCTCCTACTCTTCTTAGAATCATGACCTTGGGGCTGCCAAGATGGCGCAGTGGAATAAGCACTACCCTGGCAAGAACAAGGGCCTGAGTTCAATCCCTGGTTCCTCCAAAACAAAAAGAAAGAAAGACCAAAAAAAAAACATGATCCTGATGAAGTTATTCAATCCCTGTGTCCCCCGGTTTTCCCATCTATTGAGCTGGCTTCCATGTGTCCCTTGATCCCTCGGCCCTTCAGGTCTCTGGTTCGATGAAAATGTGCTGGCTCTCTCTGGTTTGATGAGAATAGTTTAATAACTCCCTTATTAAACTATTCCCTCTCTTCCCACACTGCTCTGCAACCATTTGTTGGCCATGAAATGGGTGCTTTTGTGCTCCCCAGAGCACGAAATCGAGCCCATAAGAGCTCCCTGATTAATATTCAATCAAATAACGAACCAAAGGTCGCTGAGTCCAGGTACTCACAGGGCCAACAAAGGAACTGTGTTCTTAAAGAAGATGTGTCCTGTTTGGGGAGACAAGACCCTAGGCAGACAATTAGAGATACAAGTAAGGGCCAAAGTGCCCGAGCTCAAGCTACCGCCTGTGGGCCCTGCTCCTTGAAAAGGCGGTGATCGATGTAAGAACAACCTGGTTCTCCATGTTTTTCCAGTCTCTTTCAGACTCTTTTGGCTGTGATTTGAGTGTTCCCTCTGAAACCATTAAAACTGAAATTTTAAATTCATACATTGGTGATTTTGGAGTTGGGGTCCTTGTGGACCCAGTGATGGTGGATTTATAAAGAAGAAGAGGGCCCTGAGCAGACACACACTCTGTTTCACCATTGCTGCCCTCTGCAGCTGGAAGACCCTCACCAGACGTGACCTTCCGCTCTTAGCATCCTAGCCAAATGAACCTTTTGGTTTATGAATTATTTAGGCTCAATGTCAACTCACTGAATTCCAGCTCTGCGACGTAATCACTCCAAGACCACAAGCGACATGAGGCTCATCAACACAAGCATTACATTTAGATTCGACTTTCTCTGTGCTGGTCAAAGCAGCACAGAGACTTTCTCTATGCATGGAATATTGCACCCAGTTCTGAGTATACAAGTACCATCCTGGAGGGATGTTAAGGAACTGGAACTTATGCCCCTAGAGCAAGCTGAACAGTGAAAATATCAAAGACCATGTCAATGCAGAAGCAATTAAGAGAAGCACCAGTATTTGTCCTGGTGGGAAGAGGACTTGGAGACCATGACCTATGTCCTCAGATGTCCAGAGTTCTCATGTGAAAAAGAGATTAACCTTGTCCTACAAGACGGGAAGGCATGGAGGCAGAACCCACAAATGGAGGATACAGAGAGACTCATGTGGCTCGGGGTCAGCAAGAAGTTTCTGAGCACCAGATCTGTAGGAAGACACAGCAGGCCTCCTATGAACTTGGAAACTAACACACAGACTGGATGCCTTCCTGGGAGGCTGACGTAGATGCACTTAGGGCCCAGGTGGCAGCTGGGCTTCCATGGCTGCCTGGCTAGGGGGCTCACAGTTCACAGAGCCACTGCTGCTTGTGGCCCCTGTTGCCTCACTGCTCTTTGGACTAGGCAGAGTGGATTACAGAGGAGAAAATGTCATCACGCTTAGCCCAGTAAGAGCACCCTAGGATCCCTACTGCCCAGACCCCTCTGTGGGGGAATCCCTCAAGGCACTCATTCTGAATAAAAGACTAACAGGCCATGGCATACTCACAGAGGTGACCAAGCAGAAAGCCACTGGCACCAGCAGATGGTCCAGGCTCCTCTCCCCCAAGTTTGGGTCCCACTCAAAGAGGCTCAACCACAAGGTCCTTTTCCAAGGTCAGGATAAGGGCTCTTGACAGATGTCAGCAGATTGGAAAAGATAGGGGAGGAAATCTGTCCTGTCTCCGTTTGTATAAATAAAGTTTTATTGGCACACTGCCTCACTGTTCATTACTTATAGCCTGAGGTTATTTCCCTGTTATTCAGGCAGGAGAGGCTGGAAAAACCCTAAGATATCAACTCTCCAGCCTTCTATAGAAAAGATGAGCAGACCTCTGCACCAGGACCTCACGGTAGAGTGTGGATACCAGCTTGTGCTCTCAGTGATGAAAATGAGGAAAGTTTCATGAATCCTAGTACACAGCTCAGGAGGCAAAAGTTCTTCACATCATTTCCTAATGCAAGAGAAAGGACCCAAGTCTCTTACAAACCAAAACTGATTAGTGTTTGTTTGCTTTTCTGGATTTTTTTATCTTTGCTTGCTTGCTATTTATTGTATTAGGATTTGAACCCAGAGCTTTCATAGTTGAGCTGCTATTGATATTTTTATTTTTTGAGACAGGGCCACACTAAGTGGCTAAACTGCCCGGGCTTGACTCAAACTCACTACCCTCCTGCCTCGGCCTTCCACAGTGCTGGAATTACAAGTATACACTACCTGCCTGGCTTTGACCGTTTTTGCCTTGTATGTCTTGGGTGTGTGTACACCCTTACCTTAGAGGACAACTTTTTTTTTTTTAAGTATTTGGTACCCAGTCTCATTATGCAGCTCACACCTGCAGTGATCCTCCTGTTTTCAGCTTCCCTGGTGCTGAGATTCCAGGCATGTGTTTACCACACCATTTCCACAGCCAGTTCAGTGCCCCGGGGTGGGGCCAGCATAGCACCGGTGCCAAGGATCGAACCCCGGGCCCTGCACTTGCCTAAGGAGGCACTTAGTCCTGAGCTATCTCACTGGCCCTTCATAGAGCACAACTTTTAGGGCCACTTAAAACATACATTGTAAACCAATTGTTCCACCCTTGTGAATGCTTTTAATAAGCACAGGAAATACGTTCCAGCATAGTGATGGAGAAGTGCAATGTGAGTCTGTAAAGAAATATTACGGTGTAATTAGCCACTGAGCTCAGGCTGGTGGCATCTTATCATATCTTTCAGCCCAAAGAAAGCTCAAGTGGGAGGGGGTAGAGAGGGAGGGAGAGAGAGCAAAACAGAGAGAGAGGAGAGAGTTAATTATGATAAACTGGTTTCCTTGGTAACTATTTATAACTGCAATGATGTTGCCATATCTTTAATGATAAACACAAAGGTTTGACAGGAGATTATACAGCGCATCCTGTCTCAATGCTGGTTCTACTATAGGAAAGGTGGAGCCAGCTACAAATTTGAAATTTTGTCAGGCTGGGAAATGGGAGAAGCTTTCTCCAACCCCCATCTCACACATCTGTTATTCTTTTGCTCCGAGTACCAATGAGCTAAGAATATGAAAGCAGACATTTATGGTGCTCACTGATCATCGGGGGCCCATCTGTCCCTTACTTTCAGGTTTCTTTTTTTCTTTTTGGTACCAGGGATCAAACTCAGGACCTTGTGCTTGCCAGGCAGGCACTTGTGCCACTGAGCTACCTTCCTGGCCTATCTCTTACTTTTAGTTATAGCATCAGCAACTCTGTTTCCCACAAGGGTTCCCCAGGGTCATTCATCATGGGACCTATGGCTTGGGGAGGGAGAGGCAGTGAGCATGCAGCAGAGAGTTCCCTCCCCAGCAAAACTGCCAGCATCAGGAGGAAGCCTGGGTCCAACAAGCCATCTCATCACATCCTGTCCCCTTATCATCTTGAGGGACCCTGTACCTTCACTGGTGAGATGTGATTTGGGTAAGTGACTGAATGGGGAGGGTTCTATCCTTAAAGGGAACCACTGGAAAGATCACAACGTGACGGTGTTGCAAGGAGGAGATAGAATGGGAGGGTGGCCTAGCTGAAGGGCGTGGGCCACTGGGGCATGGACCCGCGGACCACATACGGCCGCAGCCCCTCCTCTCTGGTTCTTCCCCCTGCCTTCTGGCCACCATGTGTTAAGCGGCTTTGCTTCATCATGCCTTTCTGCCATGATGCTCTGCCTGGAGCCAGCCAAGCACAGCTTCAAAGAAGGCTCTGAGACCCTAACCCTAAACAAGCCTTTCCTCCTCCGGGTTGTTCTCTTGGCTATTTTATTGCAGTGATGGAAAACTGACCAACAATGACTCATCAAATAAAAATATCCATTAGACCAAAAGAGACAAGGTGACTTCCCAGCAGGGCAAGAGGGAAGACGTGTGTCCCCAGTGATTTACACACAGGCAAGCTCTACACTGGATGCCCTGTGTAAGTCACCACTTACGTTACTCGTGGTTACTGCCTTAACTTACTGGTGTCCACACAACCAGAGCAGGTAAGAAGAGCAAAGTCACTGGGCATCCATGAACCACGTGAAGCCAAGGGCCTCACACACATGACCTTAGACCTTTGAACAAGCTCGAAGCCAGTCTCACTACCTTCTGTTTCACAGATGAGGAAACTGAGAATCAAAGTATCTTAGCAATGGCTCTGCAATAGGAATGGAACCAACAGGAAAGTGACTTTTAAACCAATGTGATAGACTATATTTTAGATTACTGAAAAGGCAGACCTCTAAAACTCAAGGCTGGCTTATCCAAGGGAGGAAGGCTGCAGCAGGTCCCGGACAGCAACTATAATGCACCTTCTTATTTAGCCCTGTGCCTTTCTCCTGCTGTTCGCTCAGCATCAAAAGCCTCTCTAACTCCTTTCTTCTACCCTATGCAAGCACCAGCACCTCTTCTGAATCTCCATGACATTTTTTTCTGTCCCTTCTTTCAGGTGTGCAACTTCCAAGTTCTTCTACAATCTTGTCTCCTAGACTTTTTCTGGATGGGCTGGAGGTCTAAGATTGCCTTTTCTCCTTTGTTTTAACATTTTCCAAGCTCCCAATGTTCACCTGGACTCAGTAGTAATGGTAGGGGGTGGGGAGTGGGTAAGCACGGCTTCCACCACAGTGAGGGGGTCAGGGAGAGGCCACAGGTAAGGAAAGCTCCAACGATGATGGGAGCGGGCCATAGCTCAGCAAAGCTCCTGCCGCAGTGGCGGCTATGAGGCAGGATGCACCAGCTTCCCACATCTGTCCAGTGTCTGCCTGCCTTCTGCGATGGCGAGAGAGACAGCCACAGCTCAGCACAGCTCTGTTCCTTTCATAAATGATGACTCCCCTGCCAACATAGTATAAAAATCTTACTTGTGCTTATGTCTGGTCTTCCCCAAGCATTGGAAAGTTTACTCCTGAGAGATACTAATACTTCAGTGGGCTGGAAGAAACACTGAAGGCAGCTTGGTGACTTGGCCAAGTTGTCTCATTTCTGTCCTCGGCTGCCACATAGAGATTTCATGCCAACATAACACCTTGGCCTTGAAAGGCAGATGGTGTGACAATGAGTATGCCACGGGAGCAGTTAGCCCCGAGACCCTAGCAAGTCCCACTCCTCTCTGCCTCAGTTGCCTCTTCTACAAAATTAGAAGCAAAATGAGTACGTGGGTCAGAGGACTGATCAGATGAGCTATTTGTCTAGGGCTGGCACATTTTTAGCGAGATTCTCATGTGATTTCTATGAGTGGAGGAGCACAGCTAGAGAGGCACGCTTCTGTGTGCATTCAGTAATAGATGGAGGTTCTGAGTCTCATTCTGGGCCATGCATTGCTCATGGAGCTGGGAGTCACAAGACCATGACCCTCAGCTTACCAAGACTCTAGTAGTGCAGGCAGCCAGTAAGGATAACAAGTTAGTCAATTCTATAGCACAACAGAGCACAGTCATTGTAGAATCCTAACAGTTGTCACCCTATGAGTACCTGAGGACAGCTCTTCCCTCTCATGTCATTCTGATTTCCTCCCAGGCACTCATCTGGGATCTAAGGATGCTCAGAAAGTGGAGGCTGGTTGATCCTAACACCACGTATGTGCCTTGAACACCTTAAGAGTCAGCAACATCATGCTAATCTTAGAGAAAATTCAATCCCCGGCATGCTGTGTCAGCCCTGTCCCAAGGGCACACTGAGACAGCGAATGAGACTGGGTGTGGTGGCGCATGCCTGTAATCCCAGCACTTGAGAGGCTGAAAACAGGAGGATCACTATGAGTCCAATCTGTGTAGTGAGACCCTATAGACGCTGTACTAAATACATGAAAAACATAATCTTCAAGAAAAGCAACAGAGATCCACAACTGCACGTCAGTGCCCTTCCAAGCACTCAGACCTGCTCGATGATGATGGTGGTGGCAGTGGTGGTGGCTCTGATGCTGGGGGCGATGATAGTGATGGCACTGGTGGTGTGGGTATTGGTGAAGTGACAGTGTTAGTATTGGGACTGAGGGCATTTGTGGCGGTGATGGTGGAGGTGGTAACGGGGGTGGTGATGGTAATGATGGAGGTGATAGTGGTGGCCATGGTAGTGATGGCGACAGTGCTATTGGTAAAGGCGGTGACAGTGGCGGTGCCATGCTGATGGGGGTGGGGGTGGTGATGCTTGTGATGGTATTGGTGGTATCACAGTGTTCGTGTTGGCTGTGGTACTAGTGATGGTGGCGGTAGTGATACTGGTGGGAAAGGTGATGGTGGTGGTGCTGGTGGTGGGGAGGCAACAACGATATCGTCCAAGCCTCCTTAGCCCCTCAGGTGGGCTTTCTGTTTCTGACTATGGCACAAAGAAGGGAGCTGAGGTTGAGTCAGAAGCTTGGTGAGGCTTTGCGCAGCAGAGAATTTACTTCACCATGGGGTCACCTGAAAGTCAGACTCAACTGACCTAAACCATGGTAGCAGACACCTTCCGTTCCTGCCCATTCTCAGGCAGAAATTGCAGATGTCTGTTTCCAGCTGAATAGCTCTGAAGAGGCTCTCTGTGGGGTGGCTTTTCTTTAGCTCCTGTGATTGCTTTATCTAACTTATCTTTCTCACGTTTTTATTGTTGCATATTGGTTATGCAGATTAATGGGCTTCCTTATGGAAGGTCTCTATGTGCACACAAAGGCATTATCACCCTCACAGCTTTCCTTCCTTTGCCTCCCAGATCTTGGGCCCAGAGAGACTGTCTTACCACTGCCACCACCACGCTCAACACAATTGTACAAAATTTAGAGAAAGCAGTTGTCAAGTGAACATGTTTAATTTTTTATCATGTGCATATTTCAACCAATAATTTGTATTTATTACCAAATATGCAGCTTTGTAATATTTCTATTTTAAAAAAGAATCCTCTTAGTTCAAAATAATAACTGAGAATGTTGACAGAGACCTGCTTTCTTGTGCCACTTCTGTGCACACTGCTTTCTCCCCACTGAGCACCTTCTTCTTTACACTGAAAATTCTTTTGGCACCTATAGGGCAAAAGGAAGGGAGAGGAAGGGAGGGAGACTGGAAGGGAAGAAGAGAGAAAGAAAAGGAGCGAGAGAGGAAGGGAGGAGAAATAACCGTGTCCTCAGAGGTGTCAATCCAGCTCTCCTGAACCCTTGTCAAAGGCTCCGGGTATCTGGACTCCAGGCATCCTCTAATCCTTTTGCTCAACACCACACAATGCAGTCAAAATAGACACTCATGTCTACGTGGCGTAACTGTCTGGCCTAATTCTAGACATTTGATGACCATTCTAAAACGATGAACCTGCATTCACATTCTCATTGTATAAAATCCTACACCATCTACATTTTTAGCCAGTTGTCACTTCCAGAGCAAAAAGGACTGCCCGGGTCCCTTCTCTGCTGGACAAGTCAGACCTTTGTGTCAGCTCCAGAGCCACCCTCACAGAGCTCCAGAACTCCTTGTGTTTCTGTGATGCTGCAGGTTTGGGTTTGCAAATTTTCACTTGGACAAGTAATATTTTGTGTGCTTTCATTCAGCTTTCATGCAGCATTTCGCTGCTATCCTGACAATTCTTCACCTTCTAAATTCATTTCATTTCTCTAGCACAGTTTGACAAGAATAGCAAAAGCTATTCAAAAATTTGGGTCTGTAATTCTCCTTCTAAGAATCAATCTTAAAGAAACAATTGGGGGCCGGAGAGATGGCTCAGTGGAATAAGTGCTTCCCTGGCAAGTGAAAGGGCCTGAGTTCAATCCCGTTTTACAAAAAAAAAAACAATTGGAGCCCTATCCCTGGACGGTCTGAGCACGCAACTACTGGGCATGGGAGCCAGCGCTGGGGAGGCTGAAAACAGGAGAATCACTATGAGTTTGAGCTGTGTAGTGAGACCCTGTACCAAATATATAAAATTTAAAAAAGAAAAAAGGAACAATTGGGTTTTTGGGTAGAAAATATTTCACTTAATATTAATTATACAAGTAAATACAGACCTAATTAAATATAATCTAAATATGAATAATATAGGAGTAATCAAATGGTTTAAGGGGTTGATTTGTTTTGCCTTGCAAGATTTGCTGAGTCACTGATTTGCCCAAGGTGAGTTTAAACTTACGATTCTCCTACTTCAACTGCAGCCTCCCAGAGAGCTGGAATTACGGGCACACACCACAATCCCCAGTTTCATGTGTATTTCTGTAGATCCATCAGTTGCTATATTATATGGTCATTAAAATGTTACAAAAATATAACAAAGAAATATATATCCAATAAGATTGTGCCAAACAGGAGGCAAAATGTCATACAGGATATATATCTGTGTGCAGGATATATATATAGTGAAATTTGTGTTATATATACACATTGTATGAACAGCTGTATCACCAATTTTGTTATATATGTTTATGTACATAGAAAAAAAGACTGAAAGGAAATATAACAAAATGTTAAACCCTGGTATTTCTGGGTGGTAGGATAATGTTTATGTATTTTTCTCTTAAATATTTTCCAAATTTTCTATAGCAAATTATGGATTACTTCTAACATCTGAAAGTAAATATGCACTTAAAGTCCATTCCAATGCTTTAATTAGTTCAGCTGTTCTGTCCCGGATCCTTTCCAGCCCCTGGTGTCGTCTTTAAGCAGTGGTATCCAGGGAGGTCCATGACTTCCCAGGTGTCCACTCTGGGGAAAGCTGATTTCTGCCCTCTGGGAAGCAGTGCACACTCCTGTGCCCTCTCCTGCTCTGCCACACATGCCCCAGAAGCACGCATCCCCTTTACCGCAGCCTTAGCTGCCCTTCTGTGGCAAAGAGGCTTCAGGATGTGCCCCAGGTCAGCCCTCCTAACGCCATCTGGCAGCACCTGCCTGTGACGAAAAGAAAGAGCAGGTCAGCTGCCATTGTTAGCTGCAAGCTCGGTCTCTACCTGGATCTTCACCCCCAGGTGACCCGAGAGGCGAGATGTAGGGCTTTGTGAAAGCAATGAGGGACAGAGCGCAGGGAGAACTGGCAGGTCTCAGTGCCGCCCCAGCTTCTGCGAGGGAAGAGACTTCAGGATCAGGGCTCTGGGGCTCTGCCAGCAGGAAGAAGTAAAATGCCTTTCTGCCAGAGTCTAAATCCACACCTCCCAAGGTGTCCAACCTGCAGGGGACATAAAAAGATTGTTTAGGTGAGACTGGGTGTGGTGGCGTGTGCCTGTAATCCTAGTGCTTAGAGGACTGAAAACAAGAGGATCACTGTGAGTCTGATCTGTGTAGTGAGACCCTGTAGACTCTGTGCTAAATACACTTTTTAAAAAGTGGGGAGCTAGCTCAGCAGCATAAGCACCTGCCTGACAAGCACAAAGTCCCAAGTTGGATCCCAGTTACCACCAAAAAAAAAAAAAAAAAAAAAAAAGAAGGAGAACATTGTTTACACCACCTACAGGGTGTGCTGGAGGGGCAGGACCCAACCCAAGGAAGGACAAAACACAGAGCCACGTGCTTCAGTCTGACACCACTTAGCAGACAGCTTGGCTATATATGTTCACTGGCCACCATGAGGTTCTCTGATTCAATCAGAAATGCTAGAGACCCCACCCTTGCCCCCCACTCTGGGCCATCACTTCCTGGCCACTAACACAGCGATGGCCCTGGCTACAAGGCCCTGCTTTCCAATTTTATTTTGCAATACCACACCACTCTGTTTCTCATATGGTCTACACTCTGTATTTGAGGTTTTAACATTGACCATCAGGGAGGGTGCCCGTGGGTTCCTCAGGACCAGTTTGCCAATCAATGTCCAGAAATGTAGGTGTCACGTAGCAGCAGGACAATGCCTCCCACCTGAGTCCCATGGAGCCTGGTTCCATCCTCCTTCTCTCTGCCACCCCGGGTGGGATGTGTCACCTGCATCCAAGTTACTTCTGGCAGTGGCCAGTGGGCAGAGAAGAAATCTTTTTAATATCCAGCCCAGATTTTTTTAGTTTATGTTCAGATTGTACAAACTGCCTTTCTAAAAGAATAAAATAATCAATTCTTCCCTTTAAAGGAAATAAAATATCCAAAGGACCTGCATCTGGTTAACAAAAATGTATAAACACCACACTACCCTTCCCTATTCATCCATCAGTAGACATACAGGCCACTTCCCAGATTGAGCTACCAGAAGTTGTGTCATAAATGTGGGTGTCACTGATCCCTGAAACATGGCATCTTTCACTCTTTTGGGTAGATACCTGGGAAGAGCTCAGCTGGATCAGACAGAAAATGTGGCATTACACACAGTGGAGTACAATGCTGCTAGGAAGAAAAACTAAAATCATTTGTAGGAAATGCATATACCTTATGACGCAATGTTAGGTAAAATAAATCAGACACATAAGCTTAAATGTTGCATGATTTCTCTCATATGATCAACCGAAGCATAAATAAATTAAAGAGAAAAATAAAAGATAGATAATAGAAACAAAGGAGGTAGAGCTTTTATGAAAAGAGGACCAAAGGATGGAGAGAAGGCGAAGGGCTGGGTGCAGAAGAGGACATAAGAAATGTACTGGGTGCGAGGGCTGCGTCCAGCCAGCGAGTGCAGTCATCACATCTGGCAGACACGTATTCATACAAATAAAGACTGAAAAGCAAACATTCACGTATATCGACAACACTCTCCAAAGTGAAATAAAGCAGACCTAAAAGACAAGATTAAAAATGTATAAATAAATACGTGCTCCATTCCTCAGTTAAAAATTTGGTGTTTTGTTTTTTAAAGTAATAAATAACAACCAGATAGATGCCCCAAAAAGCAGAAGTGAACTTCAATCCGAATTTGAGACAAAGACCCCCAGGAATGAGGATCGGCGAGTGCGGCCTCACGGCCCTTCCGCAGCCCAAGCACCCGTGCACTGGTCGGGTGTCCCAGCCGAGAGGCCCCCTCTCCACCCAGACTCTGCGCTAAGCCCTCTATTTTCACAGATCTGCTCCAGCGGGGGGGCTTACCTTACACTGCGAGGAAAGAGCAAGAAGCTGCAGCTCTCCCGTCTCACTGGGAAAGGGTTAGAACCTATGCTCTGTTTCTGCAAAATCCGTAGGTTCCAGCCACAAATTGCAAAAAACCCAACCCCAATCACCTGCAGCAGTGCGGGAGTTTATCACAGGCCCTGCAGAGCCGGAGTGAGCTCGGAGCACGTGGGCATCAAGCCCCAAGCCTTTCCCTCTCTTCTCTTCCATGCCCTCCTCGGTGTGGGCAGCCTCCTCACGACGGCGGTATGACAGCTGCTGTATCCAGACCGGCTTTTCATTCTTACCAGCAAGGGAGCCTTTCTGGAGGCACCTTTGGAAGATCGCTCTGCAAGTCTTCTTGGTCAGAAAGCAATCACTAATGCTACCCCAAACTGATGGGCCAGAGGATGAAGGAGAATCAGGCTGCCTTTCTGTTTTTATTGTCCCAGCCCTCCATGTCACTTTTAACAGGAGCCAGCAGGCACGGGCTGAAGGGTGACCCTGGAGCCATTAGTGAACCAACTAGGAAGCCTAAGAAAACCTCAGAAATATAGAATCAAAATCTCTTGGATCCAGAAATCTACATGTCAACAAGCCCCACCCCAATTATTGTCACGTGCAATGACTGAGTTGTTTGTTGTTGTTGTTTATGTTTTGTTTTATTTTAAGAAAGGGTCTCTCCATGCAGTTCAGGCTCGCCTTGAACTCACTATATAACTGATGGTAGCCTTGAACTCTCTTCGTAGCTGACAAAGTCTCAAACTCACTGAGATCCTGCTGCCTCAGTCCCTTGGGCACTGGGATTGCAGGTGTGCCCTAGCACACCTGGCTAAAAATATTAAAATATGCCCTCAGAGCCATTAAAGAAGCGAGTCCCAGCACGGCTTCCTCAGCTCTGGTGAGCGCCCGCCTTCTTCTTCACCGTCCTCCCTCCCTTCAGCCACACCGACCACGTTCTCCCTGCAGCCTCTGCATTGTGTTCCTGGCCTACACCAGTTAAGCGGTCCTCACAGATGGCCCTGTCCTAAGCCATCAGCAATAACTGTGACTTTTCTTGGCAATGGGGACTTCACAGATGGGATTAAGCTACATGTACTTTTTTTCTTTCCCATTTCCTTTCTTTCTTTCCCTACAAGATTGATGAAGTGTTCTTTAGGCCTTCATTTTTCTTCTATTGATTTGAAGGCTGAGATTGTATTTATATTATTATTTTAATTACCTATACATTTTAACATACATAAATAACATTATTTTCCTAATTCCAAAGTTGATGTCACCAATCTTCTATGAAATAAAGTATGAGCTGTTTATCTCTTTTTTATTAGTATGTGTTTGCAGCATACACTAATTGCATAATAATTACTTATCTAACATTGCATTCATCTGGGCAAATCGGCCCACGTAGGTGTCGCATCTTGATCATTTTCAGTCCCCTTCCTCCCTCCTGGCCTCTCTCTCCCTCCTTCCTAGGCCCCCTCCCCGTCTCCAGTCTACCTCCCTGTTTCTTATCATTTCTTTTATTCCGCTCTTTAAATTATTTATATTTTGATGAGCTGTTTATCTTTTGAAAATGGGGATAATGTTTCTTGTCACACATCCTGTGAAATATTTAAAAAGCTTTTACAATAATTAATTGCATTACAAGTCAATATGAATTTCATCTTCCGTCATCTATTTTCCATTCAATTCCTTCTCTCCAAGATCTCTTTTCTCCTCTTGCAGTACACTTATTAATCTGCTCTTGAAAGGTCTGGGAAAGCTAATTTTCTTGGGTTTTGTACATGCGAAAAGGCTTGTCTATTAGCTCAGTCCCAGACACTATGAGCTTTTGGCTATGGAATTGGAGCCACTGACTACTGCCACCTAGCACTAAAGATAATCCTTTGTTTTCTGATACGTAGTGTTAAAATAAATACACCATCACTGCATTCTTCACTCCTGACTTCCACTGTCAGTACAAGGGGCCTAGGTGCTCTCTAGGCCCAGAGTCCTGAGGGAAGTCTGCAGGGCAGCCCTGCCACTCGCCCTTTTCCCCAAATAAGAGACAAACCTCAGAAGTCAAGAGGCTGTTCTCTTCCCAGGAGTTCACGAAACACAACAGCCCAGTTCTATCTGCAAAATCATACTGTATATTCACATACATACGTAGACTTTTCATAGAGCTGGCAAGATAGCTCAGCGGTCTAAAGCACCTGCTTAGGCAAGTGTAGGCAAAGCGCAGGTACCACTGTTTGATCCCAGGTACCACATGCCATGTCAGCCCCACCCCCAGGGTGGGCTGAGCCAACCACAAAAAACAAATAAAAAATCAGAAGACTTTTCATGGAAATAATCTCATGTGATGCACTTGATGACCCCCTTTCTCATTCATATGCATCGTAAGCGTTACACTGTGTCAGTACACATAGATTCTTTTTCATGTAGTTTTTTAAGCTAAGTAAATCAGATTTATTTTTTTCTTTTTTTTTTAGGTTGTAATTTTTATTTTGCATATGGAATCCAGGGTCCCCTGCATATTAAGCAAAAGTTCCTCCAGTGAACAACCTATCTGGCATTTTGTATTTTTTTCCATAATTTTATTGAAGAACAAATAACAATGGGACAATTTCAAATCAAATTAGTAGAACAGATTCAATAATTAATACATTACATTTTTTAGTGGTTATTTTTTGTACAAGGTGCAGACATGATATTCCATTTACAAACACTGTTAGAGCAGATCCCTTTATTCATTGAATTAAGAGAATGTAGCTGTATGCCCATCTTTTTTTAAAGCTGACTTATAATGAAGTTTCAATAATTAATACTTTTTACATTGTTATCTTCCTAGTGGTTATCCATAGTACAAGAAGTAGACAGGATATCCTGTCCAAACACTATTAGTGCAAATCTTTCTTCTCATATAATTATGCAAAAGCAGCTGAGTATTTATCCTAACTGTTCTGTATATGCAAATATATATCCCCTTTTTGTTTAGTCCTGTCAGAGATGGGTATTCTATTGGCATTCAATTATTATAGATGATACAGCCTTGTAGCAGAGCAGTCCTATAACATTTTTTCCTCTTGTGTCTTTTTTTTTCCATTTATTACCAAAAAAAAAAAAAAAAAAAAAACAAAAAAAAAAAAACGTTTACTTGTGAGACAGTATGGTAATAATTGGTATGTCATGACAGGAAGTGTGGATTTAGCAGACCAGAATGGCAGACATTGCCCCTTCTATTACACATTTCTATCTTCAGTGCAGTTGCTTGGTTCACGGTATCAGCATCTATAGATAGTCGGGTTAAGAATCCTACCATGTAACTGCTACTTTCAAAAACCTACTGATGTGTCTTGGGATCTTTGCTTTGCCCATCTTGTGTGCACAAATGTATGGCTTTGTTCCTGTCCTGTTTCCCCTATTTTTATTTCTTAAGGTTTTTTTTGGTTGTTGTTTCTGGGGTTTTTTGGCAGAACTGGGGAACCAGGAATTGAGCTCAGGTCCTTATGCTCGCCAGGGAAGTGCTTATTCCACTGAGCCGTCTCCTTGACCCCTTTTTTATTTCTTAAAGAATACAAAATGGTAAAAAAAAAAAAAAATACTAATGATACAAAATTTCATTAACAAAGTAAAAGGAATTCGACAATGATTGCTGTATTGCATTATATCATATAATGTTATTTTTAAACTAATTGTTTAGGCCACCAGATATAAACCTACAAAATTAATTTTAAACAGAAAGTTATAAGAAGTTAAAAAGAAGAAAACATAGATAACTTAGGCATTAACTGCTCCTCCTCAGCAGTGCAGCTACCCTGCACACATACACAAGTGTATTTTCCCTTCCTTCTCACTTTGGCCCTTTCCCTCATCCCATGTTTCTTCCCTTTGTGCGGATTCTTTTCCTCTCACCGAATCTACTGCACCTTTCAGATTTTATTTGCTCTTTCAGGTTCTCACACTAGCAAGACAATATGATCTTTGCACATGGAGGTCCGATTTATTTCACTTACCAATACAGTCTCTAGATGCATCCATTTACCTGTTAAAGCTTCAAATTTGTCTTTTATTAGCTGAGTAATACCTCCTCCTCCTCCTCCTCCTCCTCCTTCTCCTCCTCCTCCTCTTCCTCTTCCTCCTCCATCTCCTTCTCCTTTTGCTTCTTCTTCTTCCTCCATTGTGTAAAATACCACATCTTTATCCATTCTTCAGTTTCTGGGCATTTGGATTGTTTCCAAGATTTAGCTGTGACAAACGGCACTGCTATAAACATGGATGCACATATACTGCTATAGTATCATTTTTTCAGTTCTTTTGGAAGAATATCTAGAGGAAGAAATAGCTGGGCTGAATGAGACCTCCAATCCTAGCTTTTTGAGGAAATGCCACACTGATTTCCACAGTGGTTGTAGCAGTCTACACTCCCACCAACAGGGAAGGGATCCTTTTTTGCCCACAGCCCCTCCAGCATTCGCTTGACTTCTTGATCATAGCCATTCTTCCTAGGGTATGGTAGGATCTCCTCATTGTTGTAATATATATCTCTTGAATTACAATGACTTTGAACATTTTTTCATATATTTATTTTCCATTTGTATATCTTCATTTGTGAAGGGTATATTCATCTCAGATGCCCATTTTTAGATTGGGTCTTATACCCTCACCACCTTCCAACTGTTGATCAAGGATACTACTTTTAACTCTTTCTACTCTTTTTTTTTTTGATCAGTTTCATCAGAAAGTGAATTCTGTGCTTCTTGTATTGCTGTATGTTGCTTTGAACTTGAAAGTATCAACTGATTCCTGCATTCTTTAAAAATGAAAGCTGGGCCTGGTGGGACAGGCCTATAATTTCAGTACTTGGGAAGCTGAGGCAGGAGGATCACTGCTATGTACTAGCAGGCTCAAGGCCAGCCTGATACTACATAGTGAGAGTCTTCCTCAAAAAATTAATTATTTGAAATAAATTTATAATGGGAGAATTTAACTCTCTGATATTACTTACTACATCACATCTATTCTTGGAGTTTCACTGTTTGTTTGCTTTTTTTTTTATTATTCTTCAGGTTACCTTTATAGTGTCAAATATCCAATATTAAGCTTAGTGCCTACTGTATTTGGAACTGGAGTGTTCCCAGAATCCTGTGTGCTAAAGGCTGCTCACCAGCCTGCTGCAGTGCTGGGAGGGTGGCATCTTTAGGAAAGCAGGCCTGGTGAGGTCTCTTGGATCATGCGTTCTGTTCCCAGCAGACACTGTGGGGCCATGGTCTCCTTCTCTTTCACACTAGCATCCTGGCCATGAGGTGAGTGAGAGGCCTTTGCCACGCAGATTCCTTTGTCATCATCTACTATGACGACTGCCGCACTGCAGGCCTGAACACAAGCCAGCCAGCCAGCCATGGCACGAAAGCTCCTGGACTGGGAGCCGCAATAGACTTTTTCTTTAAATGGACTATCTCAGATATTTTATTATAATAATGGAGTGCTAACCAAAAGTATCTATTGGGCTCATGATTGAAGAACTTATACTTTCGAGCATAAATGAGTATTGGACAATCATACACTTTTCTTCTGATTTTGTGTGAGTCATTTTCCTACAAGGGCTACCCTAGATGAAAATGCCACAACTATGTGGGCAGCCTGGCAGTCAGCTGACTTTCATGTGGGATGTATGAGTTGGGAGCACAGAAATGCATCAGTCCCCAGCACCCACAACACGAGGCAACACTGTGTTCCAAGATGCCAAGAGCTACATCAGAGCCTTTCCACATTCTGACCCCATTGTTCAGGAGGCTGAAGAGAGCCAATGTCCAGGGATCCAGGCTTACTGTGGCTCACCATTCTGGAGGACATATTTTTAAGTTTCTTAAAGGAGTTCAAAACAATTCACATGCAAACCTGGTAACATATGAGATGACAAACTCTTCCAATAACCATTGATAGCTGAATTCTAAGGAAGCAGTAGGCCATGACTACAGCAGAAGTCAGCCTTTGGTGTTTGAGCAGGTGTCTTCCCTCTAGGATTCTCTGCAGAGGCAGAGGATTGGGTGGAATCAGACTCATCCCTTTGGCCCACAGTTGAGAAACAGAGAAGGCCACCTTATGCAACAGACGATGACAGGGAGAAGTAAGGAGCCCCAGTAGGAGAAGAATCCAACAGAGAGATGAGCATGCACCAGTATTTGGGGCAAGCAAAAAATGTTGAAAAGAGTCCTTGCATGTGTTGGTACTGACAAAGCACTCTGCCTGCATGACCTCACATAATATCAACAGCTGCCCTGTGAGGTGGGTACATTGTTTACCCCATCCTCCATGTGAAGAGAAAATGTTTAGCCTAGTAGTGACATTAGGGCCTCAGAGGCAACTTTTATGTGACCTGGGAGAAGTTATTTAACATCTCTGTGTCCTAATGTTCTCACACAAGGCCATAATAGCATGTATCTTGTGAGATTGTCGCAAGATTACATTCATATAGGCCCTCTTTAAAACAGTGCATGTCTCCAAGTGTAGTAGCTGGAGAATAAATGCTTACATTTTTTATTGTTAGAAGAGTTCAGTAGTAGAGCTAAGAGGTCAATCCCAGGTGCCTCAGACTCCCATTCCACATTCCTGCCCACCTTTCTATACCAGTGGAGACATAGTAAGCTACAAGATGGCCCAGAAACAGTCCTGGAGCCCCAGTATCTCATGAACTATCCACTAACTGGACATTTTAAGGCAGAGAAGTAAATGGAAACTTTACTTCCTATTAAAATATAGCTACTGTCCCTCATCCACCCCCTCCCAACACTTGAACTCATCAGTCATACTGAGTCTAAGTGAGCTCTGGATTTTTGCAGAGAAACCATTTAGAATTGGCAAGGTGCCCAGTTGATGGGCATCTGAGAGAGCTGAAGACAGACAGGACAAGCTGAAGGAGCAAAGGGCACCGAGGTTCTGGAGCTGGTCCTTCAAATACCAACTTTGGCCAGTAACACAGGATGCCATTGCATTTGTGCATTGCCACTCACCAGAGCTCTGGGAGGTGGGATATTACCACCATCCGCATTTGCTCTGAGGGAAGCCGGGGCTGAGTTCCCAAGAGGCTTCCATGAGTTGGGTCAGCTGATAATGGGCAAGTCCAGGGCTGCAGCCCAGCTCTCCCGAGCCCACACCCTGCTGGGCCAGGGAGCTCCTTGCGCCTCCCCAACCCTGACAGTGTTTCACCCTGGCTTCCTCATGCCCACACCCACGTGGATGGAGCCAGGCAGGGCCCACCGGCCTTGCCACCCACACTTCTGTCCATTCACTGCAAGATCCCACGTTAGGCCCAGATTTGTCAAAGTAGAAGAAAGGTCATTGTTCCCAACCATTTGCAAGAATATCTGAGTTAAAAATGGAAGATTTGTCATTTGCATGGTGCAGAGAGGCGGGGGGAGAGGAAGCATTGTTAGGTGTTGGTAATGTAAAACATAAGTATGCTGTTATTTATGTAATTAGTTATTGCTTTCATTATGGGTGCAGTCTTAATGGTTATAGTATTTATGTATAATTACCTTAATATTCACTGAAATTTCCAAGTAGCTCCCTAATTAACTGTCTCAAATATATAATTACATTGCATCTTTACGCAAGACTTGCCTAATTAATGTAGTTACACCACTTCTTTTGTGAATGTGCATTATTAAATGCTCTTTGCATCATTCTTCTGACTTCTTGTAATTCACGCTTTACAAAAATTAAGACCTCGAATTAGAAACCTTCACAAGCAGCCTAATCCTGCAGAGGCTCAGAGCAACTAAGGAAAAAAAAACAGGGACTTGCTAAGCCTTGTTATGGGTTTCTCCTTATCCAACCTTCCTGTGGAGGTGAGAGAGGCCCACAGTGACAGGGCTCATTAGCACGGGCAACCTCAGAAGGAGGCCCTTAGTCTCAACTTCCCTTGTCCAACTCTGGCTACTGCCCCCTTCCCCATTTACCCATCCCCAGGTTAGCAGGAAAGGTCACCATGTGTCCTCAGACTCCACATGACAGGAGGTTGAATCTTTCACCCTCTTCCAATGGGTACAGTTTGAGTTGACCTCTCTGCGCCTTGATTTTCTAATATTTGGAATGGGCATGGTTAAAAGGGCCTGTGTTCTCAAGAAAGTTCTACAGGAATTAAAGGAGGTGCTAGACATGGATGAGATGTGAAGTCCACAGTGAATGCAGTGAAGCAGCACAGGACGTTAGTTCTAGAAATGTTTTGCCTGTCTACCAACATGGCCATCCAGTGCATATTGGACATTCAGAGCTACCAAGTAAAACACCCCAAAGTCAAAGGCTTAAAGCATTCTCTGTGTTGTGTATCCCACTGCAGTATGAGTGAACTTCGCACCAGGTGGGCTCAGCCAGGTGAACTTTCTGGTCTGATTCAGGCTCAACTCTTCTTGCTGGGCCCTCTCCCAAATCTGGGGCTACAACTGA
Organism: Ctenomys sociabilis; assembly: GCA_004027165.1. Lineage (NCBI taxonomy): Eukaryota > Metazoa > Chordata > Mammalia > Rodentia > Ctenomyidae > Ctenomys > Ctenomys sociabilis. The sequence goes on from PVKA01014553.1 coordinate 49,205, forward strand.
GCTGACCAAGCAGCCACTGATCTTCTACCATGTTAGCTTGGCTGTATCTAGCACTGGAAGCATTGCCAGCTCCAAAATCCATGTGGCTCTCACAGCAAATTGTGCACAGTGAATCCATCTCTACTGGTCAGAACACCTCCTGAGCCCAACCAAGGGAAAAATTTGCACCATCATTTGTAATGTACCACACAAGGCTGATCTCTGATCTATTGTTCTAGATAAAGAAATAATCCTTTGATTACTCAATAACCAAGACTTTAGCAAGCATCTGCTGTGGGGACATAGCTTTCTGGTAGACCCACTGAGGAATCCAAAAGAAGTTGGAGACATAGCTTGTTTTAAAACTACTGCACCTTAGTTGAAGAAACAAAACCAACAAATGAGAATGAAAAATAAAGTACATGCGAAGTACAAGGTTCAGGCTCTAAGTTTCAGGTCAATGCCAAGAAAGGAGAGCTCAGTAGAATAAGCAGAAAAGGCCGCATGGAGCCAGCAGCACTGGAGAGGTTGAGAGGCGGAGGCACGGACGGCTGCAGCGGGATAAGGATGGACGTGAGGTGTAGGAGGCAGTGGTATCATCACACCAAGAGAAGGTGTCATGCTGCAAAGGCTTTGGAGGTATATTGACTGGATATAGGAGTCACTGGGAGAGCAAAACGGGGTTTGAACTGACCAGGCCCAAGATCCTTTAATAATTACTTAGCTAACATTAAGGAGAAATTTGCCAAAAATGTAGGAATTCGGGGAGGCCTTCCTAGTCGTCCCATTCGTGGTCACACACATCCCACACGTGCACATTCACACCAGCCTTAGCTATCATCACCATCTTACCCAGCCTCATTATCTTCAGAGAAACTGTCACTAGCACAAACAGCATTGCAGAGTTTTGTACATCTTTGCTTCTTATCTTTCTGTGCTCTTTCCTCCAAGGGACAGCAAGCTGTGTGAGGTCCAGGACATGATTCATGTTATGTGGACCTGTGTCATCTCCAACCCCTTGAATGTCTCTGGCACATAGCAGAATTTCAATAAAGTCTTCTGAATGGATGAATGATCACATGGACACCTTGGGCCAGGAACAAGCCATCTGGGGCCAGGTAAGACCAAGAAGAGCATCAAAATCAATGACCAGAGTGATCATGAGCCACTGGAAGTACTACTATAGTATCCGCCGATCACTCCTGGGGAACCCTGAATAGCCTGGCCAACTGCTAACCTATACCCTCCAAAAGCTGATGGAATGGGTACATGGAGCACATAGTCCATGCTGTGCAGGAACACAGAATTAGATATACACATCTAGTAGCATAGCCATAAATGTTGATAGAGCATCTCTATCTTTCACACAAGATAAAAACAAGGGCCAAAGATAGAGAGGGACTTATCTAATATCACACGATTTGCTAATGGTGAAAATAAGACTCAAATTCGGGTCTTAGGGCTTTACATCAAAAGTGAGCCCACCAGCAATTTTGCTTTTACAATATACAGGCTAGCTAGGTGAGAACTGAGTTCTGCCTGGTATTAAGGTCCTCTGCCCTTCCCAAGCGTTTGGTCTAATTCAAGAGACAAAAAAAATCCATGCAACACTACTGAGAAACCTACTATAGTCTACAGTCATGCAGTACAATTCATTCAACAAAACCATTTTAAATTCCTGTTCAAGTACTATGGCACAGAGATAAATAAATTAGAATACTCTTCCCTCAAAGAATTTCCAAAGAGAGAGAGGCCACCACCCCTTTGCACACTGTCAAGCACACTATTTACATTATAGTTTATGGCTTTTTATGGAAAAAAATTGAAACAAAATTTCAAAAGAAAGAATAGTAGAATAACAATAATTAGTCCATTGCATGTTGTTATCTTCAAAGTAGTTACTCAGAGTACAAGATATGGGCATAAAAATTCTCCAAGTGATAGTTTATGTTGAAAATCAGGAAGAAATTCCAGACTATAATGCAGATAGAAGCTTCCAGAATTGCAAAGACAGGAAAAGACTAAATAGATGTAAGGAAAATTCAGTAAGTAGGATTATACCAAAGAATAGCAATGTGTATTTGGAGTCCAAAAACACAAATTTAACTGCCTGCTCTATCACTCACCTGCCTGAGTCCTTGAGCAAGTTGCTCAGCTCCCTGGACTTCATTTTCTTTATCTGTAAACTGGGAATAAGAACATCTTCTGTAATTACTGGAAATGCTGTTGAAAGGATTATATTAGATAAGGCATGTGAAAGCCCTCTGTAAACATATAAACTGCATAGCAAGTATTAGGTGTTGTTATTTGTCTACACCAAAGAATGGACTCTTGGAGCCTTAGGGTCTGTATTCACCTGAATTAGACATCTCTCATCATCAAGAAAGGGTCTTTCAGGGCCAGGGAGATGGCTCAGTGGAATAAGCGCTTCCCTGGCAAGAGTAAGGGCCTGAGTTCAATCCCCAGTTCTGCCAAAAGAAAATAAAGAAAGAGTCTTTCTTTTATCACAGAAAGTATTGAGAACATCTCAATGCTCAGTCTCCTAGGGGAATTAAGATGTGTTACATACTGGGAATCGTAATGGGAATGTAATTGTGTATTGCCAATGTATACTAAGAAAGAGCAGGGTTGGCAAGATAACTCAGTGGTCTAAAACACCTGCATAAGGGGAACTACCCCCTCCTGTGCTTTCTTTCTACAATAAATATATTCTGCTCATAAAATAAAATAAAATAAAATAAAATAAAATAAAATAAAATAAAATAAAATAAAAATAAAGCACCTGCTTAGGTAAGCACGTAGGGACTGCAGTTTGATCCCCAGCACCACATGCCATGCCAGCCATGCCCCCAGGGTGGGCTGAGCTGGCCACAAAAAAAATGAGCAAAACAAAGGAAAAAGAAAGAAGAAAGGAAGGAAGG
>PVKA01014554.1:6185-52242 GCA_004027165.1 Ctenomys sociabilis
AAAAAAAAAAAAAAAAAAAAAAAAAAAAAAAAAAAAAAAAAAAAAAAAAAAAAAAAAAAAAAAAAAAAAAAAAAAAAAAAAAAAAAAAAAAAAAAAAAAAAAAAAAAAAAAAAAAAAAAAAAAAAAGACTCCAGCTTGCCAAAAAATAACATAAGGCTCAGTCTGCCCTGAAAGTGCTACAGTCCGGTAGAGAAAATAAAAAACAGATCAGGTCAGTTTCATTGTAATGTGGACAGTGGATCCTACATTAAGGGAATAGAACCTGTTCAAGGGATCAGGAAGGCAAAGCCTTAGCTGGTCTTTAATGACAAATTGGAGTTTGGGTAAAGGAAAGAAAAGAGTGTTTCAAGTGGAGGAGCGAAGATGATGGGTTCCAAACAGCTTAAGATGTGCTGGAAACTGGAAGAATAGCTCCTAAGACCAATGTGAAGGGGGCCAGGAAAAGAGTACAAAGAGATAAGGCTGGAGGAGGTAGAGGCTACACCAAGGAGGTATTTATTATTGGAACTTTATCCAGTAAGTTCTAGAGAAGCATAGCAGGATTTTGAAGGATATTAAGTTCTAAGAAGTTCACATTAGAGCATGAAGGACCCTTGCTGGGCTCCTACACTGATTTAACTCCTTTCTTTTGGACCCAGGTGGATGTGGAAGCTTTAAACAACCAAGTAGAAGAGCACAGGCTTCAAGAGACAAGAGAGAAAAATAAGGAGGAAGCTTATGGTAATTGCCCAAACCAGGGACAGACCAAACAAGGGACTAGAGCAACAGTCTGAATGGGCTAAAGTAGGGCCATTCTGTCTCTGAGTAGAGCCTAAGACCTTGGGATAGTGAGACAAACTAGTTGGCCCTTGGGAACACAGGCCAAGCAGACTGGGCTCTGACCCTCTTATGGTACCTTCTCTATGTCCTTGCTCATCACCCCCAGGTACCAAGAATGTGCACTATGATCTGGTAGCCCAGATGCTAGAGAAGGAGGAAGCAAAACAAGCACATTGCGTGGCTAAGAAAATCCAAGATTTTCGACAGCAGAAGCAGGAATTCAAAAACAGATGTGAATTTAAACTTGAGGATTCATTCCAGTTCCAGGGCTGTCTAGCCCAATGTCAGGAGCCTCCAGCTTGTCTCAGTGATAATGGTCCCTTCTGTGGCCCAGCCAGCATGCATTGCTTCTTAGGGGAAGACCTAGATAGGGATTCATTCCTGAGAATGCAACAGCAGCAGTTCCGATACAACTTGGAAAGGCAGCTGCAGGAGCAACAGCAAGTCAGGGCTGAACAGAAATATACAGGTAAGCAGGCTATTAAGAGATCAAGGCATAGCAGGAATTTCTCCTGAGCTGGCTACAGCATCCACAAGGCCAGAACACTGTGGGGAATTTGTTACCCATAATGCCAATAGTGCAACATTAGACTGTGCAAGTCTAACCTGCCTGATTTCCTTCAGTAACTGACAACATAGCTGTTGTTTCCAAACAGTCTGGCACTCCATTGTCAAGATGAAGCACAGTATACACACACACGCACGCCAATTTTTTTACTGTACTGGTGTACACAAGGCCTTCATACGTGGACACACAGCCTCAGTCTCTGCCACCCCATTTTTGAGACAGGGTCTCCCTAAGTGGCTAAGTTGCCCAGGCACCCTCCAGGCTTCATGCCCTGTATACATCTCTGCCACTGTCCTTACCAGATTATGGTCTGATTATCTCTTTGATCTGTTTCCCACACTAGACAGGGAGTTCTTCTGAGGACAGGATCTAATTCCATAGTATCCTTAAAACCCAACACATGGCGCTTAGACTGAGGCTCAGAGAAAATTATTTATCCAAGGCCACACTCAGAGGTAGCAAAACTATACAAGCCAGGTTGCTGCTGCACTTGGACTATCTGTAGCCCCAAATAATTGCTCCTTCTACATGCCTATAACTTGGATATTAGCCCCCTCCAAAACATTTATACACATACAAAAACTTTGTTGAATAAATGGCCAAATAAGTGAACCAACAATGGAGCAAGCCAGTATGCTAACTCTGTGCAGATATGCTTAGTGACCAGCTGCAACTAGCCATGGACATGAAGGCTACCCAGATGGCCAAGCTAGAAGAGTCTTGTCGTGTTGCCATGATGTCTGCCAGAGCCAATGCCAACAAATCCCAGGTATGGACTGACCCATCCAGTATACTGGGCTGTCCCCAAACTTCTGAAGAGTCCTGGGGAACCTTAGCCACATTTTCCTTCTCCACCTAAGGTCCTTCATAGGGCACAAGTTGCCTCTCTGTACCTCCATACATGGGATGACCTAAGAACAAAACATTGCCCTTCATTCCTATCTCTAAGGCCTTCCTGAGTGCAGAGGAATCCCCTGCCTTTAGGATCTTTAGAAGGTCATGCACTGTTTTTCTTCTCTCTGAGATGGAGAGTTGGGGCCATGTTTTTCCCTACCCCTGCAAGTGAGAGTTCCCTGAGATGCAGTACTTAAAACATACTTTTGGGGACCCCACCAGGCAGCTAGGCTGGCTGAGCAGCAGCACCTTGAACATCAGCGTCAACAGGAAGCCAACCTCACAGACATACAGAAACAATGCACCAGTAACCTCCTAACTGAGAACCCCCAGGCTGCTCAGCACTCCATTGATCCCCACCGAGTCCAGCCCTATGGCTGGAAGGGTATGACTCCAGATCAGCAAGCTGACATCAAGAGAGCCCATGAGGCACAGTGCCGTGAGAAGGAGGCACAGCACCAAGCTGAGCAAGCATTGGATGACAAATGGGCCAGCCAAACTGTATGCTTGGCCCAAGCAGCACTGGAGCTAGAGAAGCAGGAGAAGGAACTGTGTGCTGAATTTCAGAGAGGGCTGGGCTCCTTCAACCAGAAGCTTGCCAAGGATCAAAAGGCCCAGTGAGTTCTAGGGGGTGGCAGTGAGAATGAATGCCAAGGGAGGGTTGGAAGGGATGGTGATGAACTAGGGACAGAAGGGAGGAATGGCAAGGACCATGAAAAGAATGAAAACATCATCTGAGGTTTCTGGACTTCTTTTCACAGGCAAAATTATCTGAATTCAGTGATTTACACCAATCAACCTACAGACCAGTATTATCTACAATTCAACACTAGCAGCCGCTAAACTCAGGAAGGTCATCTCTTTTTCTATTAAGCTCACAGATGGTTAACAATCAGAGAAAAATGCTGCATACACCTACCTTGAATCTGTTCCCTAATGGGTCAGAGCTAAGCTGATATCTCCACCTTCCATCCAAGACAATAAAGTTATTCACTAAAGTCAAAGTTGTGTGTAACAGGACACAGAAGCGTGATGTACTGCCTTTCCCATGCTACCCTGGTGCTTTGGGCATCCAACACTGTTGGAGCCTTCACTTTTCTTCCCCATGCCAGCCACCCCAGTATACAGCACTGCCCATATCCCTTCACAGGCTTTATTAGTCACAGAGGCAATTGGTAGATGGTTACAAATGGCTATTGGGCTTCCTCACAGGAAGGTAAGGCACAAGAGCCTGATTTCCCTGCCTTCTTCTTTCAAGGCTGCATGCGGATGGCCCCATCCAGCCGGATGACCTCTCCATTGAGGAATGGGTTCTCGATTATGGTCTGTACCAGATGAGCATACTCAGCAGGGTCTCCAAGTCGAGTGGGGAAAGGTACCTGGCTGGCCAAGAAGTTGCGCACCTTTTCTGGGAGGCTGGTCAGCAGTGGGGTGCCAAACAGGCCTAAACAAGAAAACCAGAGTGAGACTCACCCTTATTTTTATACCTACTCAATTTTTTTCTCACCTTAGCTCTACTTCTTGGTGTTTCCCTGGGGTCTAAAGATAGAAGGCTACTGTTGCTTAGGTGGTACATATATTCCCTTCTTAACTACCCACAGATTCTTCCCAGTCCCAGGTGTGGCAAGAAGGATACTGTCTACCTGGAGCAATGGTCATCACCCGAATGCCTATGGGAGCCAGATCCCGAGCAATTGGCAGTGTCATGCCCACTATGCCTCCCTTGGATGCAGAGTATGCAGCTTGTCCAACCTGAAAAAGGAGTGAAGGTTATAGGTGGGAGAGCCCCAACAAGTAACTGAGGAAGCACAGTCTTGCCCCTACCCACAAACCTGGCCCTCAAAGGCAGCCACACTGGCAGTATTGATGATAATCCCACGTTGGCCTCCCTGGTCTGGTTCATTCTGGCACATCTCACCAGCAATCAGGCGGATCACATTGAAAGTACCTAAGAGATTCACCTGGAGGATGAGTAAAGACATGGTGTAGGATAAGTTTGTTCCCCCAACCATCACCAGACACCTCTATTCCTTCCCCTGGAGAATCTCTTAAGACCTTACATTGATAACTCGCTGGAAGTCTTCCAAGCTGTGGGCCTGCTGCTTCTTTAAGTGGTATGTCTTACTGGCCACTGCAATACCTGCACAGTTGATGGCCACATCCACGTGGCCAAAATTTTCCTTTGCTAGTGTCAGGGCTGTCTGTACGTCCTTCTCAGATGTCACCTTCAAAGGGAAAAATGGAGATGGATTTCCTACCACACATCACTGACCTTAAGGGAGGGCAAGGCCCAATTCTTGAGTGGGAAAGAAAAGCCAAAAGAAAAGGTTGTGGTAAAACCGGACAAGATCTTGTCAAGGTATCATAAAACTGTCTCATTGATATTTGTACCTCAATAAAACAAAAATAAAATAAAATTCAAAAAACCGAAGAATGGGGTGAAGGTTAAAATCATAGGTACTACAGGCAGTCTTGCAAAAAATTTTTCAAAGCTATACCTTCTTGTGATAAATTCACATACCCCTGGTGATTCTCTGTTGCTGTGGATCTGTGCATTAATACAATCTTGTTTTGAAAACTTTTTGTACTTTTTATTATTTTTAAAGAATACAAAATAGTGATAGAAGAAAACAGCATTATACATTACAAGATTTCACTAACCAAATAGGAATCCAATAATGGTTGCTGTATTACATGATGCTATGTGCAAATTAGTTTTTCAGATTATCAGATATAAATGTATAAGTTTTGTTAAAAAAATAAGTTATAATTGAAAACTTGATAAGAATGTCAGCTAGCTTTTTTTGCATCCCCACCTGCTAGATAATTTCACCATGTTTTACTTACTGTACTTTATTTCATGAAAAAAAAGTTTTTCAAACTATAGATACCTCTTCCAGGAGACTCTGGTATGTCTAATCCTCTCCCCATTGTGGTGAACAAATCCCAGTTTTATTTTATTTTTTATTTTTTGGTAGTATGATGCACCGAACTCAGTACCTTGTGCTTATCTGGCAAGCACTTACTCCACTGCCGTGTCTCCCCAGCCCGTGAATCTCAGTTTTAGAGTCCCCACTTCAGGAGTTCCCACAGTGCTTGAAGGCTCAAGCAAAAAAGGAGGAGGATGCATGCCCTCATGCTCACCCTCAGGGAGGAGATCTGAGTTGCACTTACGTCAGCTGGGGCAAACATACAGCTCTTTCCTAACTTCTTGGCCTGGGCCTCTCCATCAGACTTGGGCAAGTCAAGAAGCACAGCACTAGCCCCTTGCCCTACCAGTCGCTCTGCTGTAGCCAAGCCGAGGCCTGAGGCTCCTCCCGTTATTACTGCCACGAGGCCCTGTGAAAAACACACAAAGTCAGCTGCTACTCTGCTAGGCCACCCACCCTTTCACCGGCCTGTTCGACATAGTTCTGCAAGGAAGGGGGGAGAAGTGCCTCCTCTCCACATTCAGGAGACATGTGGGGTTCGCGTGCCCCCATAGTCCATACAATGACTCCTACGTGCTCAGGCAACAGCGGTGACTGTCTTCCCGAACCCAACCGCTGCATCATAAGGACCAGATAAGCATGACATTTCTCCAGGTACCGACCTCTTTTCCCCAGTTTCCAACCAGGCTGTCCCAGCCACCACAGCCAGGCAAACAGCAGAGAGCACAGGGTACGATACCTTCACACTCCTACAGGCAGCAGCCATCTTGTACCGCTCTCACTGCTGGAAGGCTTCGGCCCCTTTTATCACAGGCGTCACTGATTGGCCGAGGCGGAGCCGCGGGGCAGAGCCGTCTGCTGCGGGGGTCACGGGGGCGTGGCTTCCTGCCCTGTACCTTGGTCGGAGGGTGACTCTTATGTCCGAGTTGAGTGGCAGGAGAAGCTCTGTGGAAGCAATATAAATCGTTTCACCACCTTTGATCTGCTTTCTAACTGACCATTTGGCGGGCAGCCAACTCAGAAGGAGGGAGAGTGATTAAAAGTGAATCTTTTTGTCCAAAGAGAAAGCTTTCAAGTATAAATGATTCCTCAATGCATACACCATGGAGAGCACTGAGGGTACCCAGGGGAACAAAAGAAGGTTTATGCCTTCTAGGAAGTTGGAAAAAGACAATTATAGTACAGACAACAGAAAAGGACTGAGAACCAGATTTTGAACCCAGGGTCTTACACGTACCATGCAAAGGCAATGATACTGAACTACTTCACCAGCTCGTGGAAAAGATTCCAGTACACACAGATGAAAAGATCCAAAGAAGAGATGCTGACAGACAAGCGCTGAAGAGAAAGATGTGTTGAGGCAGAGACAGAAGTGTCGAACAGGATCACACAGATATAAACGTGGAGAGCCACTAAGAGTCAAAATTATGAGCTAGGCGTGGTAGCATACTCCTGTAATCCCAGCATGCTGGAGGCTAAGGCAGGAAGATCACTGAGTTGGAATCCAGCCTGGGTTACATAACAAGTTGAAGGCCAGCATAAACTACAGAGTGAGACCCTGCCTTTAAAAAAAAAAGACAAAAATATATTTTATCCGTTCAGACTTTTCTACTCTCCTTTGTCTGTCCCATATATTTTAAAATGCAAAAGCCCAGAACACACATTGTAGAGTGGACTTTAACCAGAAACTTGTTTGTTTATTTAAGAGGCTGGCTGGCTGGCTTTCTTTCTGGCAAGGTCTCACTATGTAGTGCAGTCTAGACTTGAACTTACTTTGCAGCCCAGGCTGGCCTCCCACCTGCAGTAATCCTCTTGCCTCAGCCATCCCAGTGCTGGAATTACACAAATGCACAACCACGTCAGCTCATGATTTGCACTGGTCCCTTACTTATCGGGGAGGTTGCATTCCAGACATCACAACAATAAGTGAAAATCAGCGAAGTAGTGATGTTATATTTATTTTAGTATTTATTTATATATGTATATATTTTAAGATTTTTTAAACCCTTCCCACACTCAAACTTTTTTCATATTTTTAAAAACACTTCTAATGTTCCTAACCATTTTCTAAACTCATAAGCTTACATAATTTTAACAATATATATATATATATATATATACTGTACGGTACTGCAAAATCCTGCAGTATAGCAAAAAAAAATCCACAATAAATAATTTAGATTAATATTTAAAAAAAAAACCTGCAAAACATGGGCTGGGGAGATGGCTCAGTGGAATAAGTGCTTCCTAGGCAAGTGCAAGGGCCTGAGTTCAATCCCCTGTTCTGCCAAATAAATAAATAAAACCTGCAAAACAGTGAGTCTGCAAAAGTTGAACCGTGAAATAGTGAGGGGCTACTGTATTTTAAAATCCTAGTCCTTTGGTCTTTCTAAAATATCTTTCTATCCTCATGCTCATTAGAATATTTTTTAATGTGTGGGTAGAGCCTAGGACCTTTGCACTGAGTTATATCCCCAGCCTTTTATAACTATTTTGAGACAAGATCTCTCTAAGCCCCTCTATACTTTTCCTCAAATCAAGGTCATCAGGCCATGGATCTTAGCCTAAATTTTTCAGCCTCATAACTGCTCTGTTTTCTCTATCTGAAGAATATCTTTCCACCTGCTCTCCCACCCAGGAAGACTTGGGGCTGGAGAGAGTGTTCAGTGGAAGAAGTGCTTCCCTGTCAAGCTCAAAGGCCTGAGTTCAATCCCCAGTTCTGCCAAAAAAAATAATAAAGCTGATACTCTCCACCCAGGAAGACTTATTTCTGGACTTCCTGATTGTTGACAACCATCACATTCATGTTCACTACACTCTATTCATCAGAGTACTTACCACCAAGCTTACAAACTTTCTGTCTGCATGAAATGTGTCCATCAATTAGTAGCACTTGTCACTAGACCAATATACTCCAGTCATCACAGCCTCTTTTGTGTTCATCTTTGCATTAGCTGTTTCCTCTGCTTATAATGCTGTTCCATGAGCATAGCATGACTGCCTGTTTTGTCATTCAGAATTCTATAAGCTGAGCATGGTGCCACACCCTGTAATCTCAGCACTGAAGAAGCTGAGGCAGGAAGATCACAAGTTCAAGGCCAGCATGGGCTATATAGTGAGTTCAAGCCTAGGCTAAACTATGTAGTGAGACCCTCTCTCACTACAAAAACAAAAACAAAAAAGGAGTTAAATTTAAATATTACCTTAAGGGCTGGCCAATAGCTCAGCAGGTTAGGGTTCAATCCCCAGGCCTGCCATGTTGGCCCCACCCCAGGGGCACAGTGAGATTGCAATTGAAACTGTGTGTAGTGGTGCACCTATAATCCCAGCTTTTGGGAGGCTGTAAACAGGTTGATCACTAGGAATCCGATCTAGTAGTGAGGCCCTGAACACCCTGTAGACTCTTCCCTAAAATACAAAGTAAATAAATAAAAGAATAAATAAATATCACCTCTTCAGAGAAGTCTTCCTTGACTACTCAAGATGCAGTCACATAGTTAGTATTATATTAAATAGTTTAATTAATTATCTCTAAGAGAATTTAACTATGTAATATGATACTAACTACATAATATCTGAATAACTTACAGATATATCCATAATCTTTCCTTCAAACTTGGAAAAGTTTTGAAATTCCAATTTTTCAATTTTAGAAAAGAAGATATATAGTTATATAAACTCTATACTACATCTATTCTGTATTACATAACTACTGAGAAAGGTCTAGAGTATGATAATTAAACATAAATTGTCTAAAGTAAAAGGTATGAAACTTGACAATGTATAAATAAAGACTATAAATAGCTTCAGGATACTTCAAGGCAGGTTTTGTCATCAAATGAGTTTGGGCTTCAAAGCATGAAAAACAGCCATATGCTTTTCAGAATGTTTGGCTTGCATAATTGTGCCTAAAGGCTTGGGAGGGAGGGAGGTGTGCTGCCCTCCTGGGCCTATCTTCATTTCTCCAGGCCTCTGGCTGGGGGTTCCCGCCTTCCCATGGTTGGACACCTGGCTTCCGACTTTGCCTTCTCTGGAGGTGGTGATGGCCCGGGAGGGCCAGAGCCGGGCTGGGTTGACCCACGGACCTGGCTTGGCTTTCAAGGCTCTCCCGGGGGGCCAGGAGTGGAGCCAGGCCCTGCAGTGTGGGGTATCCCTCCATGCCGCCAGTCATATGAGTTCTGTGGAGGGGTGGCGGCATGCTGTGGACCTCAGGTTGGTATGGCCCTGGCACCCCAAGGTGGCCTGGAGAACACCCAGCCCGAGGACGAGGTGGGGGCTGGAGTAGAGAGCAGCTCAGAGGAGGCCTCCCTCGAGTCCTGCGCCACCCACCCTAGTGAGGTGAAGGTAGAAGAGAAGCTGGAGCCAAACCCTGAGGAGTCCCAGGACATCAACGCCCTGCAGAAAGAACTGGAGCAGTTTGCTAAGCTGCTGAAGCAAAGGAGGATCACCCTGGGGTACACTCAGGCCAATGTGGGGCTCACCCTGGGTGCTATCTTTGGGAAGGTGTTCAGCCAGACCACCATCTACCGCTTCGAGGCACTGCAGCTCAGCTTCAAGAACATGTGCAAGCTGTGGCCCCTGCTGCAGCGGTGGGTAGAGGAGGCCGACAACAACAATGAGAACCTGCAGGAGAGATGCAAAATGGAAAGCCTCCTACAGGCCCGCAAGAGAACCAAGTGAGAGGCAACCTGGAGAACATGTTCCTGCAGTGCCCAAAGCCCACGCTGCAGCAGATCAGCCGCACTGCAGAGCAGCTGGGGCTGGAGAAGGACGTGGTCCGAGTGTGGTTCTGTAACTGCCATCAGAAGAGCAAACAATGGGGCAGTGACTATTCCCAGCCAGAGGAGTACGAGGCTGCAGGGTCCCCTTTCCCAGGGGCCCCTGTGTCCTTTCCTCTGGCTCCAGAGCACCACTTTGGCACCCCAGGCTATGGAAGTCCTCCCTTCACCACTGTACTCCTCTGTCCCTTTCCCAGGGGGGGAAGCCTTTCCCCCGGTGCCTGTTGCCACCTTGGGCTCTCCCATGCACTCAAACTGAGGCTGAGGTAGCACTGTCCCTGCCAGGGAGGCCAGGTGGAGGATGGGGCAGAGTTAGGAAGGAGCTGGAATCTAGCTGGGCTTTGGGGTTCAGTTCTTCATTCACTAAAGAAGCAATTAGAAGCATAGAGGGTGGGGGCAGGGAATTTGGGGGAACCAGTTGGAGGGAAGCTGCAGTTCAATTATGCTCTTGATTTTAATCCCCTGATCACTTTGATTTTAAATAAAGAAGCCTGGGGCACAATAAAAAAAAAAAAGGTTTGTGAGGTTTAACTTGGACTTGTTTGTGTGATTCTTCTTGTCCTGGAAAATATTTCTTGCTGATTCAATTCTTGATTACCAAATGCCAAAGACACTATCTGGCATTGTGAAAATAGGAGGACTCACAGTGATATGAGTCTGAGTTGTTGATATAGCCATTGTATCACTTTGCTATTCCCAAATAAAATCAGTATTCTTTAGATAATATTCATCTGATTTTTAAAATTTAGGTTGATACATGTATAAGATACTTAAAACAAATGTGTTGACTGAATGTATCTTGGGAGAATTCACGGGCCTAGCTTCATTACCCATTCACCTGCTTAATTATAGTAACTTTCACCTCCTCTCTACTTTCATCATCTTCCTAGGTTACAGTATGGCTTTTTTCCCTCAGGAACTCTTCACCATCCTTTGTGCTAATGGAAGCAACAACAATGCAGAGTGCCCCTGCCTGTTCATCAGAGTCAGATACCCAGAGCTTGGCTCTCTCTTGGCTCCCCAGCTCTCCAACACAGGAGTTAGATTAGTTTCCTGAAGAGATCCCATGATCCCTAAGACAGGAGGATGGGGAGAAAATGTGATAATCCCATTCACCCACTGCCCATTTGGGTCCAACTAGGTAAGACTTGGAAGAGAATAAAGGGCTGTATGTACAATGACTCAGCCCAGGCAGGGTTGCAGCTGCCAGCAAGATCCCTGCCAGAATGATTGAGGAACACCTGGAAGTGAGGGTTGGTCATATGGGGCCTGGTACTCCTTCCAGGTGTGAGGCCTCAAAGGCAGTTTCTGTAATTGAGGCAGAGTTAGAGCCTCCTTGGGGACAAAAGACAGGTGCACTCCTGGACCCCAACTCCGTACCCGCTACCTACTAAAACTATGGTATGGCCAGACTCAGTGGTGCACATATGTAATCCCAGGAACTGGGAGGATGAGGCAGGAAGATTGCAAGTTCAAGGCAAGCCTGGACTTCATGGAGTACTCTTCCCCACATCTGAGTCTCCTAAACAATCTCATCAACCTTAAAAACAAGGAGCATTATTGAAGCCAGCCTGCCTTTGTCATTGCAACTCCCAAAATAAACTTGATGAGCAAATAAAACTCTTGGTAATCATTGCAGAGGGACAGAGGACAAATTCCAAGGTCCTTTGCACTGAGCTACATCACACTGTTGACTAAATAAATGGATGATTTGTGTTCCCTTGAGATTGTATAGGATTTAAAACTGCTTTTTCTAAAAAAAAAAAAATGAACCATCCCCCCCAAAAAAACCCCACAGTAATTATTCACTTGGGTCTATAGATGCCCAGTGTGTAAATAAAAACAGGATAAAACTTGCCATCTTGAGGCTCAGGAAGATGGCTCAGTGGTATAAGCACTTCCCTGGCAAGCACAAGGGCTTGAGTTCAATCCCCAGTTCCTCCCTCACAAAAAAAAAAAAAAAAAAAAAAACTTGACATCTCTGCTTTCATGAACTTAAAACTTGAGACAGATCTCTACTCAGGTCTGCATATAAATAGATGTTGATCTTTTAACAAATGTCTGTCTAAAACCTGGTGATGCATGGTCCATTAACCTATTTAACTGCTTTTTCTAAAAAAAAGGGCTTGAGTTCAATCCCCAATATTTAACCTATTTCATCCTCCTTCAAGGTTAAGGACAGCAGGATAAGAGATTTACCTATACTATTTTTTATTGAAGAACAAATAGCAATGAGACAGTTTCAAATCAAATTAACAGGACAGATTCGATAAATTAATACATTGCAAACTGTTTTCATAATGTTTTAGTATCGTAAAAGGTGCATACATGATATTATACTTACAGACATTATTATAGCAGATGTCTCTAATCAGTGAATTAAGAGAGTGTAGCTGTTTACTTATCTTATTTTTTATACCTGAATTATATCACAGATTCAATAACTAATACTTTCTACTTTGTTATTTTCCTGGTGGTTGTCCATAGTACTAGAAGCCGACAAAATATCTTGTCCAACCACTATTAGTGGATTTACTGATACTTTTAACTTTTACTCCTTAGAATGAGTGCCTAAAAGTTCCCAATCACTATTTTAAATCCACAGTCCCCTTAAATCCAACCTCCACCAACAGAGGGACTGTCACAGTCTTAAGCCAAAGCAATGTCTTATGGGTACTGAATTGACCCTCAAGCCATAAAGACTTTTTCAGAGCTGTGAAACTGGAGCTAAGATAATGAGCAACCAAACTCTAGCCCAGCTCAGCACCCCTTTAAAAGCTGTGCCTTTTCTTTTGTTAATCTGTGAGTCTGATCTTTGTCAGACCTATGCCACCGTCAGCTCCTCAAGCTGAAGTCCCTTCTCGTTTTTCTCTTACTTACTTTTAAGGGATTTGCTTGATCTCTGTCAGAACTGTGTCTCCTTTAATTGGTCTTCTCAAGCTAATGTCCATTCCCACATTCTCTTACTTTCCACTTAAAGTTTTGGCTATAAATTTGTACTGTTTCCTCAATGTTAGTTTTTATTGTTACTGAAGCAAGGCCCCAGGCTATCCAGTGACATAATGCACCATTACAGGGAAGGCTATGAGATCTAGGTTAAGTCACCAAATTCCAACCTCAGTGTCCTCCACTGTCAAGTACAAATACCCAAGCAGACCATGTCTACAATGTGCTTTTTAGTTACCCACTAGAAATAAAGTGGTCACTCAGCAGTAAGAGCCATCTTTTGTGCCACACTGTGCATCCATGGCCCCTTTGTGTCACGGCAGACTGTATCAAAGGCAGGATTTTCAGGCTTGGTGAGGAGATCTTGATTCACCAACATAGGGAGCTCAAAATTGCTCCGGCCCTCAAAATGACTGACAGAACCAAGAAAGAGACTCAGGCAGAAGGCAAGTTTCTCTTTTATTTCTGCTACTAGGTGAGAGAAAAAAGGTATCTGCTCTGGAGTCAACTATTGGATGAGATTATTCAAGTTGCACCTATCCTAAGAAAAGTCATCTTAGACCCACTATGTTTATCATTCATTCACACTTTTTTAGAGAGACAAGTTTGTTGTTCAGGTGCCCTCCAACTCAAGCTCAAATGACTCTCTTGCCTCAGCCTCTCTAATAGCTGGTGTGTGCCACTGCACCCAAACCATAATATATTTTTTTTCTTTATTAAAGAGATTATTGGCTGAATGCATTCACACTAAGATTTTAGTAAGAAGCTCTCCTATAGCCATGACTCAGTGAGTGTGAGAAGAGGAGACCCTGGGAAGAGTCAACCAGCACAGAGACCCACAGATTGAGCTTCTCACTATCACCCATTGGCTGCATTTTGGAGAAATATGTGACCTCTGCATTTGTTCCCCCCCCCCAGCCCCACAGGAACAGGCAAGGTCAGCTCATCTCTGGTAGAGCTGCTGCCCGTGCTTGTGTGTTCTACTCTCATACTCCCAATACAGTGGGAGTGTCCTAAGGGGAGGCAGGGGTACAGGCGACAACAGTGCACTGAACTATATAGCATGGCTAGTAGGGGCATCTGGACAAAACAGTGTGTAACAGCAATAGGTTACAGAGGGTAGGTAGTAGAGAACAAATGAGGCCAACTGAGGAGTTTTAGTATGATAGTGTAGATGTGGATAATAGTGGTGGTTGAGCCTTTTGCCTGAACTATGATCTATGGCCCCCTGGGGGTGTCAAAAAATAGAAAACAAAGTGAAATAGATGTGTTAGAACCAAGATGTGTTTAACCACTCTTTTTTCGCACTAATTTTTATTTATTTATTTATATATTTATTTTTTATGAGCAGAATAGTTTTATTGAGGGAAAGAAAGCTCCCGTCCAAGAGAAGGACGGGAGGGGGGCCCAAGCAGGTAGTTCCCCCTGTTCAACCACTCTTGAACTTGTATTCACATCTCCAGGTCCTGGAAGAGATAGGTTGTAGTAAGGTTATCCCTAAATTATCCCTATCCTGTCCCTCTCCATCCACTCAGCAGTGAAAAACAAAATTTGGACTATAACCATGTCCCACTCCACTGCTCAGTCCTTCAATTAGATTTTGGGGCCCAACCCACATTCTTGGGATCTCTGAGATGAAATGGAGGGCCCATTGGGTGGAATGAGGTTGAGGGGTACCATGGAGACACCTCTGGCCTAGGAGAACCACTACTTTCTCCTCTGCCATGGGGGTGGGAAAAGACCTATAGATGGGCCTTCCAAATGGCAGAAAAAATGACTTCAGACCCCTGATCATTAAGTGAAGACAAAATAAGAGTGGGCCAATGACCTTGAAACTAGGCCCCTTGGAAGCAAAGAAAGGGTAGCCATTGGCTGTTCCTGTTGCAGATGCAAAGTCATAGAGGCTTTAGGGACTATATCACCCAATGTCTCTTAAGAACTATGATCTTTAGACCCAGTCCTAGTATTTATCTCATATATTATTGTGTATGGTTTTGTTGTAAATGTATTAGCTATGTTAATCTCACAGTAAGTCCATAAGAAAGGCATCACAACTGTTAGTTTACCTTTGGCTAGTCCTCCAAAGGCTCATAAGCTCATAGGTATGGCTTTGCCAGGGAAATGAATCATGGAGGTGTGATACTCGTGAATAGGCCATTCCACCAATGAGTTTATAGCTAAATGTAGTGTTGGGAGATAAATCTTGTTTGGAGTAGGTGGGCCACTGGGGGCATGGCCTGAGAGGTATATTTTCCTTCTTCCTTTGATCTCACTCTGCTTCCTTTCTGTCACATGACGAGGAACCCTGCTCTGCCTTGTTATCCTGCTTTGGAGCCAGTAGACTATGAATTGAAACTTCTACAAACTGTGAGACAATTAATTTTTTTCTTAAATTCATGGGGGTCAAATGTTGTGTTTGTGTTAGTTTTTTTCTCTCATTACTGAGACAAAATACCCAACACCCAAGTTAAGGGAGACAGTTTATTTAGCTCACATTTAATGAAGGTTACATTCCATATTGGATGACTCTAAGGAAGGATGGCACATGGCAGAGGGGCAATAGTTCACAGCAATGGAAGACAGAAAAAGCAACAAGAACAAGTAAGGAGCCAGGTGTGGTGGTGCACACCTGTAATCCCACAGTTTGGGAGGCTGAGGAAGGAAGATTGCCATGAGTTTGAGACCAGCCTGGGCTACCCAGTGAGTTCAAGGCCAGCCTGGACTATAGAGCAAAACCCAGTCTCAAAAGAAAGAGCAAAAAAGGGATAACAAGCCGCTCTCTGCCCCTTTCATCTTATCTAAACTGCTGGGAGTAGAGTGATGCAAATCCAATGAATGGTCTATAATAGTAGTGGGTTATCTGCATGACTGGCAATGTCAGAAGTTGTTGACTTGAGCCTTTTACAGCTCAGCATATTAATACTGCTTTACTTTTTATACCTCATTTGTATACTTTTCTGCTAGATGGTTAAGACCAAGATAAAGCAAGACCTATATGACAATAAATGTAATTTTTGTATCTGTCAAAGTCAGTCATATCCCCTCAGGATTTACCCTGAAACCCTGTACCACAGTTTGTAGATCCTTTGTCAGTGTCATCCATGTAGATGAGTCATGGCCATTGCTTGACCAATTTGCTCTCTGTGAAAGCCTGAAAGAATTCACGCACCTACAATATTTAAATGGCAATGGAATATCCATCTCTGACAAATCTAAACAAAAAAGGGGATACAAACAAAGGACCATTTTGTATCTGTATATACAAAATAGGATAGATATACAGCTACTTTCTCTTAATTCAATGAGAAGAAAGATTTGTACTAATAGTGTTTGGGGGTCAGGCGTATTGGCACATGCCTGTAATCCCAGCACTTGGGAGGCTGAGGCAGGAGGATTGTTATGAGTTCGAGACCAGCCTGAGCTCAAAGTACGCTAAAAGCCAGCCTGAACTGCATAATGAGACCCTGTCTCAAAAAGACAAAAAAAAAGTGTTTGGATAGGATATCATGTCTGCATCTTGTACTATGAATAACCCCTACAAAGACAACAATATGCAATGTATTAATTATTGAAACTGTCCTATTAATTGATTTTGAAACTGTCTCATTGCTATTTGTTTCTCAATAAAATTAATTTTTAAAAAATCCAATGAGTGAACTGATCCAGCAGTTACTCACCTCTTATCCCAGAATCCTTAATCCCAGCATCAGACTATGAATCAGGCATGAATTCTAGATTCAGCTGTGTCTAAAAAAAAGCCCATTAAATGTTTATGAGGCTTTGGGGGTATATCTAGACCCAAACTATAACAGTGCCCAAGTGACAAGGAAAGTAACTAAGAAAATAGCCATCCCTGTTTTCAGACAAAAAAAAGTAAGTACCAAAATTTAAATCATTTTCTAAAGTCATATAACTAGTCAGAACTTATGCAAAACTCCAAATTCAGGCATATCTGGCCCCAGAGTCTGTATTTTGTTTTTGGTTGTACTGAGGCCTTGTACCCAGGGCTTTAGACCTGCGTGGTAAGGAAGTGCCCAACACTGAGGTGCGTTGACAACGTTTTTTATTTTCTTTTGAGAAGGACTTAATAATTGTTTCACCTGGGCTTGAATTAGTGATTCTCCTGCCTCAGCCTCCCAAGTAGCCAAGATTATAGACATGTGTCACTGTATGTAGCTAAAAGTCTTCTTTGAATAAGAGTCCAAATAAAAGAGATCCAGTAAAATGCCAAAATTGGAACTCATTTCCTGAGTACCTGCTCTCACAATGTTGTGTTTCCTCACACTGTTTCAATCTTCCCAGTAGTTCTTTGAAGGGGGAATTGCTAACTGAGAATACTGAGGCAAAGAGGTTAAATATCACTGAAAATTTTTGTGATGCTTGTTAAAGATGTAAGGCAGCATTATTCAAGGGAGTCTATGGAAACAGGTGGAGGAAGCACTATAATGCAGACTTACAGTGGGGAGAGAGGTTGGACTCAATTCCTACTTAAACAGTGACAAGTGAAGATTGCATTGAGGAAGCTGAGGGAGGAGGATCACCATGAGTTCAAAGCCAGCCTGAAGTACAAAATAAGATCCTGACTCAAAAAAAAAAAAAAAAAAAGAGGCCCAAAAATTAGATAATATATCAACCATTGCTAATCAGTTATTCTTGTTTGGAAAATCTGTAACGTATGTATTGTTGTATGTTACCCTGTTTCTGTCTTTGTTTCTGATTTTTGTTCTTCCTATTATTTCCACTCTTCAAAGTAAAATAAAATAAAATCTATAAAAAAGAGAGAGGCCCTGGGGCCAAGGAGATGGCTCAGTGGAATAAGCACTTCCCTGGCAAGCTCAAGGGCCTGAGTTCAATCCCAGTTCCACAAAGAGAGAGAGAGAGAGAGAGAAAGAGACAGAGAGAGAGAGAGAGAGGAAGGAGGAAGGGAGGGAGAGAGAGAGACCCCTGGGCTGGGGAGATGGCTCCAAGGTCTAAGCACCTGCCTGACAAATGGAAGGACCCAGATTTGATCTCTGGTACTGCATGCCATTTCTACCCTGTGCCGAGCCTGCCACTGAAACCGGGTGTGGTGGCTCACACCTATAATCCCAGCACTGGGGAAGCTGAGACAGAAGGCTCACTATGAGTTTGAGAGGCATAGTGAGACCCTGTACCAAATAAATAAAATATTTTTTAATGTTTAAAAAAAGAGGCCCAGGAAAACTCTGTTACCTCTTCACCAAGTAAGAACATAGAAAAAAAAAAAATTCATCTACAGTGGTGTTAGGGCACACTTTTAGAACAGCAGATTCATAGACATACTATAACAAAAGTTAGAGATCATTTCATAGCCTGCGACTATACTCATGCTCATGCTTCCTCCTAGGCCCAGATATGCCCTCCCTTAACAATGTGTGCATCACACTGTGTCTGGCTTGTGTTTTTTTTTTTTCCAGTATTGGGGATTGAACTCAGAACCTTGAGCTTGCCAGGCAAGTGCTTCTTCTACTGAGCTATCTTCCCAGCCCTAGCTTGTGTTTTAAAAACAAGCAGTGACCTCAACTTGCTCCAAGGGCTTCAACGCCATCATGTTTTGGGTAGATTGGCCCAATCAAGGACACTTCTAATGATACATACTCTTCTCAAACCCCCCCTCCCAGAATGTTCCTATGCAAACCTGTCTGACAATATTTGACATAATTCTTTATTTTTATTTTTTAATGTATTTGGTACAGGGTCTCACTACAGAACTCAGATTCGTGGGGATCCTTCTGTTTTCAGCCTCCCCAGTACTGGGATTACAGGCGTGTACAACCATGCCCAGTCTCCATGGTGTCTCAGTGCGCCTGGGGGTAGGGCTGGCACAGCATGTGGTACTGGGGATCAAACTTGGGTCCCTATGCTTGTCTACACAGTCGCTTAGTCTGCTGAGCTATTTTTCTGACCCTAGAATAATTCTTGAGCACTCAAAAATGTCTCCAAAATGAGGTAGAAGAATTCTTTAAAATTGGAACTTGAAGTAGCTGTGAAGTCCAAGATTTATCTGTTCCTGACACTATACCATGATGGAGAACAGAAATAAGCTAGGAAAAGATGACAAACATCCTTTTATTTTGTCTTAAAAATGTTCATATTGTGGGGCTGGGGGAAAAGCTCAGAGGTTGAGAGTTTTCTCAGCCTGTGTGGGGCCCAGTAATGTGAAGGAGATTACATTAGATGCTATGCTGTGTATAGTCATTTTATCTTCTCAAGTGTGCAGAAAAGCAAAGAATATAATATCTTGTTTTACCAGATCTTCACATTTTGACATAATTATTTTAGCTTAATTATTTTTTTGTCAGTGTTGGTGACCAAACCCATGGTTTTGCTTATATTAGGCAAATATTCTACCACTTCAGCCCTTAGATCTTTAAAAATAAAGCATTAATAGAACCCCACAGGATATGGGGATAACCCACTCAGGGCGCCCCCTTCTGTCCTTCTCTTGGACAGGAGCTTTCCTTCCCCCAATAAGTATAGTCTGCTGTTAACAAAAATCTCACAGGACATAACATTGGGTTACGACTCATCCCATACTTTTCTACTGTAAACTTTCACTTTACCATAATAGTAGCTGGCTGTGAGTCTCAGTAGCTAAGCCTGGGAGATATAGTAAAAAAGTCCTCATGTCTACCCTCTTGGTGTGATGACCAGAAAGGTGTGTACATGTATGCACAAGGGTCAAACAGATTTTTACTCACGTAGTGCATAAAATACACACAGGTTTTGTGTATGTTTCCCTGAGCATCACAGGGCATAAAACACACCCACACCACTCTTCTGTTCTGCAAACATGTATTTTACCATAAATTAACGTGGGTGTGCCACAGTACTTGCGCCTGGGGAAATCAAAATAAAAACACCTGTGCATTCACCTACTTGGCAGACAAGTAATGTGCAGGAATGCAAAGCAGCAACAGGCAACTTTGACCCATGAAGTGCTCATTGCTAAATAATCTGTAGGTTTAGGATTTGGTTTTGAAGTTTCCCTTTGACTTTTGTGGTAGAAGTACAAGCAGCCCAGTTGATTATCATTGCACATGAAAAACCAGATTTGTAAGTGTTGGATGTTGTTGAAAGTGAATCAGATCATTCATATATTGAGGATGAAAATGGTAATAGCTTTTTGATGTTGTTCACATGAGCCAAAGTTCCTGTGACAGTGAAATCGAACAAGAATGATTTGATACAGCCACAGGGAATTCAGACCTCCTTGATTCAGATGATGAGGAAAATAGCAAGTACATATTTGGCTAGTGGGAGTGTTGTAAAACAGTCATGCAACCAAATGGAACAATCCAATGTTAGAACTATGTGTGAAAATACAGCGAAAATCTATTCTCAGCAAAGGTTGAAACCTATTGGTTGGGGCTGGGGATATAACTCAGCAGCACAATGCCTGCCTGGTGAGTGTGAGGTTGTGAATTCCATTCCAGGTACCAAAAAAAGAAGAGAAAAAGAAAGAAAAGAGAATAAAGAAAGAAAAAGAAAAGAAAAGAAAAGAAATGTATTGGATGGAATGCCAATACTGCCATTCAGGTGGAAATTTTTTTGTAACAGATTAAATGCTACAAGATGTTGTGAAATACAGAAACGCTGAAATAGAAGTAAAATGTTCTATATACCCAAATAGCTGTATTTACTATGACACCTCATTAGCTAAACTGAAAGCTTGGCTGTACTTAGCATGGCTTTCTCATGACAATGGAAGTAATGTAAAAGACTTACGAAAAGGTGACAGGGAAGGGTTTGAGGTTTGTAGAGTAACAATTACACTGAGATTTGGTTTTCTTCAGAATTGCCTGAGGAGAAGAAAGAAAAGAAAAAGAATCATTAATCTGGCTGGTGTCTACGCATGGTTTGAGAGATTTGTGGGCAATTGCTAAGCAATTTGTATACCATCTGAATACATGACTATTGATGAACATCTTGCAGCATTTCATGGTTGCGGTAGCTTCAGGTAGTATATTTAAAAAAAACCTTCAAATCATGGCACAAAGATGTATACCCTTGTAGATGTACAGACTTAGTATGTTTTTAACTTAGAGATTTATCCTGGAACTCAACCATCAGGTCATTATTCATATAGTAATAAACCAAATAATGCTGTAAACAGACTTGTTGCTCCCACCTCCCAAACTAATCAGAATATGACATTTGACAATTGGTTCACCACTTTCCAATTGACATTACATTTGCTAACAGCAGAAATTGCCCAGTGTAGGAACTGTAGACAGGAATAAAGCAGAAATTCCAAAATGCTGCAATCTTTTTCTTTTTCTTTTTCTTTTTCTTTTTCTTTCTCTTTCTCTTTCTCCTTCTCTTTCTCTTTCTCTTTCTCTTTCTCTTTCTCTCTCTCTCTCTTTCTCTCTCTCTCTCTCTCTCTCTCTCTTTCTTTCTTTCTTTCTTTCTTTCTTTCTTTCTTTCTTTCTTTCTTTCTTTCTTGTCTTTTAAGACAAGGACTCACTGTGCAGTTTAGGCTGGCCTTGAACTCACTGTGTAGCCCAGGCTGCCCTCTAATTCATGACAATCCTACTGCCTCAGCTTTCTCAGTGCTGGGATTACAGGCATGCACCAACACACCCAGCTAAACTGTTACAATTTCAAAACTGAGAATTCTATAGTACAATCTTTGGATGTCAGAAAGATATAACAGTGGTCTCATGTATGCCAAAGCAAAACAAGCTTGTACTACTGATATCAACATTGCTAGGAAGATAGCTCAGCAGCTAAGCACCTCCTGGAAAGCAGAAGGTCTTGAGTTTGATCTCTGGTACAAAAAAAAAAAAAAATCTGAGAGTGCTGATATCATCATGATGGAAGTATTGATAGGAAAACCTTGACAAAACAGAATCCTGAGATTGTAACTTTCTGCAACAAAACCAAAGGCAGAGCAGATGTTGTTGATTAGTTATGCATCATGATGTCACTTGAAACACAAAGCATTGGCCAATGGTTGTATTTTACTCATTTCCAAACACGTATGGCATAGTTTGATAGTTTACAAAGAAAGAGTGCGTTACTTACCTCGACTCTTAGCTTGTCGAGGACGGTGACCGAGGCTCAGCGTCTGCTCCTGCTGCTTTCGCCCCTGACCAGAAGCCATCATGCGTGAGTGCATCTCCATCCACGTTGGCCAGGCTGGTGTCCAGATTGGCAACGCCTGCTGGGAACTCTACTGCCTGGAACATGGCATCCAGCCCGATGGCCAGATGCCAAGTGACAAGACCATTGGGGGCGGAGATGACTCCTTCAACACCTTCTTCAGTGAGACTGGTGCTGGCAAACATGTGCCTAGGGCAGTGTTTGTAGACCTGGAACCCACAGTCATTGATGAAGTGCGTACTGGCACCTACCGCCAGCTCTTCCACCCTGAGCAGCTCATCACAGGCAAGGAAGATGCTGCCAACAACTATGCCCGTGGGCACTATACCATTGGCAAGGAGATCATTGACTTTGTCTTGGACCGAATTCAGAAATATGCTGACCAGTGCACAGGTCTGCAGGGCTTCCTGGTTTTCCACAGCTTTGGCGGGGGCACTGGCTCTGGCTTCACCTCCCTGCTGATGGAACATCTCTCTGTCAACTATGGCAAGAAGTCCAAACTCGAATTCTCCATTTACCCAGCCCCCCAGGTCTCCACAGCAGTACAACTCCATCCTCACCACCCACACCACCCTGGAGCACTCGGATTGTGCCCTCATGGTAGACAATGAGGCCATCTATGACATCTGTCGTAGAAACCTTGATATTGAGTGCCCCACCTACACTAACCTGAACCGCCTTATTAGCCAGATTGTGTCTTCCATCACTGCTTCCCTCAGATTTGATGGAGCCCTGAATGTGGATCTGACAGAATTCCAGACCAACCTGGTACCCTATCCCTGCATCCACTTCCCTCTGGCCATATATGCACCTGTCATCTCTGCTGAGAAAGCCTACCATGAACAGCTTTCTGTAGCAGAGATCACTAATGCCTGCTTTGAGCCAGCCAACCAGATGGTGAAATGTGACCCTTGCCATGGTAAATACATGGCTTGCTGCCTGTTGTACCATGGTGATGTGGTCCCCAAAGATGTTAATGCTGCCATTGCCACCTTCAAGACCAAGCGCAGCATCCAGTTTGTTGATTGGTGTCCCACTGGCTTCAAGGTGGGCATTAATTACCAGCCTCCCACTGTGGTGCCTGGTGGAGACCTGGCTAAGGTACAGTGGGCTGTGTGCATGCTGAGCAACACCACAGCTATTGCCGAGGCCTGGGCTCTCCTGGACCACAAGTTTGATCTGATGTACGCCAAGCGTGCCTTTGTTCATTGGTACGTGGGTGAGGGGATGGAGGAAGGGGAGTTTTCTGAGGCCCGGGAGGACATGGCTGCCCTTGAGAAGGATTATGAGGAGGTTGGTGTGGATTCTGTGGAAGGAGAGGGTGAGGAGGAAGGAGAGGAATACTAGTTATGCATCCCTTCAGCCCTGTATCATGTCATGCTCTCAGAATTTGAGCTTCAGTGCAGCTAACAATCACTAAGCTTTTCTGGTGGCATCTTTATTTGATCATTCATGTCTGATCTTCTGTGATGTCTTTTCCATGTGTACTTCTGGTTTTTCCATCATATCTCAGAGTAAATGCTTAAGAAAGTTAAAAAAAAAAAAACCAAAAAAAAAAAAATAAAACAAAGAAAATGACAAGTGCAAAATATCATAGAGAAGTTTTCATAGAAGATTGGGACTGGAACTCATAAGGGATCATTTACAGCAGAGGAAAAACAAAATGTTTCTTCCTACAGAACTACACAAAACAAATTGTGGAGCACACTGGTGAGCTAACAGGTAAACAGGCAGGTGTGGCTTCACAAAGACCTACTACAACAACAGGAAAACCAAAAATATGTCAACCGTGCCCTATAAAAAAGGACAGGAAAACAAAATGTACATGCTATCAGTGTAAGCGATACTTGTATATGAAACATGCAATTGTCATGTGTGGAGACTGCCTTGGGAGTGATAATTGAAGTGAAGATTATTTTTCATAGCATTCTATTGGTATTTTCATTGTAGTTTATTATTTTTAAGTTTTTGTTCATTTTAATGAGAAAAAAAGATAGAATAGCAATGAAGCAATTTCAAAGCAGGTTAGTAGGACAGTTACAATAATTAATACATTGCATATTGTTGTCTTCATAATTCACTGTAGTTTATATAGGAATTTATTTCTCTTGTTATCTTTTACTTTGTACATCAAAAAGTTGATGTTGAAAATTTTGATGCTTTCTTATGAACATTTTATATATATATTAGGGAAGGATTTACAGGGTTTTCAGGGTCTCACTACTAGATCAGACACATAGTGATCAGCCTATTTACAGCCTCCCAAGAGATGGGATTACAGGTGCGCACCACCACCTCTCCTGCAAATAGCTTTTTATCCCTCAGGATTGTGTATGTTCGTGTGCACACTTCTAAATATTCCTGAGGTCTGCACGGTGCTCTCCTGTGTCCAAAGAGCTTCAGGATCCCTTATTTCAGGTGATCCTCACAAGTTTTATAACCCCCCTTAATTCAAGAAGAAACTGAGAGCCAGAAAGTGAAGTGACTTGCTCCAAAACTCAAAGGGGCAGAACCCCAGGCTCTGTTTTGTCCTCTGTATCATCAGACAACAGCAACAAGCAACCAGAAGAAGGCAAGCAAATATAAAATAATGGAGAGGAACTGGAGAAGAGGATGGGAAGGAAGAGAGGACAAGAAAAGGGAAAAATAAAGGGCAGAGCCAGCTGAGGGAGCCATGTCTTTAAATCTACCAACCATTCTCATTCTTAACCTCAGCAGCTCATTGAGATTATCCAGGGAGCATCAAAAGCTACTGGTGCTTAGGACCCACCCCCAGAGATTCTAATATGACTGGTCTGCAGGGAGGCCTGAGCAGCAGATTGTTTAAAACTTCCCCAGCTGAGTTGAATATATAATCAGGGTTGCAAAACATTGACTAAGCAAAGCAATTTGTCAGGCAGTGAATTGGCTGAGGGGGTGGTATTCAAAGACTGGCTTGTTAACATTAATAAGATCTTAGACCTTGAGGGATGACTTTATAATATGATATAAATAAGGTATTGAGATCTTAGACCCAGATTCTTTCAACAGAAATGGGCTAAAAGAAGCAGGTGATAATCCTGTTTCCTTAGTGCTATTCATACTAGTCTTATACTTAGTGTTTCCCACAGAGCCACAGCATTCAGCAAACATTTTAAATATTCCTTTATGTACAACCTGTACTGTAGGGAAAGAAGACAGAGATAGAAAAAAAATTATACTTGCCCTAAAGAATCCAAGACTAATGAGCAAACTGGACAAATATACAGCCAATTAACACAATGTGTTAAGTGCTAGAGGTAAGTCCAAGGTTGCAACAGGTGCAAGGGAACATCAGGTGGGGAACACCTAATTGCACCTCAGGAAGACTGACCAAAGAACTCAGATTTGGACTGAATGAAGGATAGGCTTTCATGTCATTTAATTTCATTTTTGCAATGCTTGAAATCAAGACCCAGGCCGTCATGAATACTAGGCAACTGCTCTACTGCAGAGCCCCACCCCCTGGCCCATGAGCAAAGTTTTGAACAATGAGAAGATGGAAGTGCATGTGCAAAAGAGATTCAGGCATAAATTCAGTTGCAGAAAGTCAAATGGTTTTGTTAAATAAAACATGGGGAATATGTATGTGATGGGGAGAATCAGGTGATAAGGATGGGAATAGCTAGGTTTCTGCAGCACCTGTGCAGTAAGTCCCACCTACTGGGAAGACTGAGGTAGGTGGATCACTTTGTCACCAGTCAATTGAAAGCTTTTTGCTCAACTCCAAAGGAAACTGAATTGGCAAAGTACAATTCCACCAGCAGCCCCATGCTTTGCATGTCAGTGGCTCCCAGCCCTTAGTGTTATAGCTCTGGGCTCTTAGACACTCTATCAATTCCTCAGCAGCTAAGACTAACCCATGCTTATTATTTGGAGCTGTTCCAGTATCTTTAATTTAATTTTTTTTTTTATTTTGGTGGAGCTGGGGATTGAACTCAGGTTCTCGTGCTTGCCAGGAAAGCGCTTATCCCACCAGCCATCTCCTCAGCCCCTGTTCCAGTATCTTTTGTTGTTTGTCTTTCTCTGTTTGTCTTCAGCCATTTCTGCTACACATTATCATAGGTCGTTGCGGTCTGCTACCACTGATAATTACCACTGGCTGATGTTTCCTGTCTCTGGTGATCGCTTTTGGGTGCTGCTGATTTTTGTTGTTGTTGTTATTGTTTAATGTATTTAGTACAGGGCCTACAGGGTCTCACTACATAGATCTGATTCATACTGATTCTTTCCTGCTTTCAGCCTCCCAAGCACTGGGATT
The DNA here is from genome assembly GCA_004027165.1 of Ctenomys sociabilis. Classification (NCBI taxonomy): domain Eukaryota; kingdom Metazoa; phylum Chordata; class Mammalia; order Rodentia; family Ctenomyidae; genus Ctenomys; species Ctenomys sociabilis. The sequence goes on from PVKA01014554.1 coordinate 32,523, forward strand.
ACAGGCATGTGCCACCACTCTCAGTCTCAATCACTGTCTTAGTAAGGGGCAGGGCTGGCACAGCATGCCAGGGATGGAAACTCTGACCTCTGTGTCTGCCTATGCAAGTGCTTTAATCTGCTGAGCTATCTGGTGGGCCCTGGTATTACTGATTTTTGTTACTGGTCTCTGGAGCACTTTGGGGTTAGCAACTATTAGGGTGTTTTGTTTCGTTTTTTGTTTTTGCTCTTTTTAAAGTGATCTGTTTTGTCCATACTACCTGAGATAAGAATCCTGAGTCAATTCACAGGACCACTGAAGCCAGAATTATTTGGATTGGTACTGCAATACAGGAAACCAGTACATCAGTAGGAGATCTGATATACCAATTGGAAAAATATGAGGGGGAGGGCTTCTTATATAGAGCAGCAACATGCTCCCACATGGGTAGCTCTGATAATTTCCCTGGTCAGTGACTCATCCAAGTTTGATTCTGCCACAGTCTGATATTTGTTCAAACTTAAACCTGATGAGGTGAGGAAGACATCTTTTAGAGCTAGTATAAAGTGTCCAGGACAGGGGCAACTGTTATGGCAACAGTTCAGGGGAAAATTGGGAGAAGCACCTAATTTACTAACAACTGCCACTGCTCTTCAGGAATCTCTAGGAGGTCTACCATGTTGGTTTAAACCATTGGGGTTTGGAGATTCGAGTGATGACAATAGTGTACACCATGGGGGCTGGGGAGATGGTTCAGTGGAATAAGCACTTCCCTGGCAAGTGCAAGGGCCTGAGTTCAGTCCCTAGTTCCACGAAAAATAAAAAATAAAAAAATACTGGACCCCATCCCTTCCTGATCTTAATCTTGGCAAGGGTGGGGAGATGCACCACAGGTGTCAGCCAAGCTACACCTCTGTTAGTGTGACCCAGAGTATGACTACAAAGTAACCTCAGGGGTGGCAGGAAGACATTGGGGCAAGCTATCCCAGTCCACCCTTAGGGAGCTGAGTGGGAGTGGAGGGAAGGGATATGACAGCTGTAGGCCAGAAAACTCCCCCTTCTAAGTATCAGCAGGCAGAAAAGAAGGGGAAAGAGTACGTAGTTTCTTTTCAGTCTCAGCTTGAATCCAGGAGTTTGAAGCCAGACTAGGTAACATAGTGAGACCCTGTCTGAAAACAAACAAATCCCAAGGGCCCTATTTTACCCTCTAGGAAGCAGGGCATCATCAAAGGGAGGAAGATGGGCATAAGAAGGAAGGACTTATAGAGGAGGAGGCATCTAAATTGGATCTTGGAAGATAAATAGAAATTCAATGGGCGGGGATGTGGGACGGAGATGGAGCAGGGAGAATGGTATTAAAAAGATGTGGAGGCAGGAATGGGTTTGACTCTGTCAGCCAGGTACAGTGAGAGAAATGATCATTTGGTAGGAGTGATCAAAATCATCTGGGGTACTTTTCATAAAATCAATGTTATGTAGGCTGGCGGTACAGCTCAGTGGTACTACCATTCAGTGGTATGTTTTTCAGACATACACATGCTTAGCATGTGTGAGGCTCTAAATTGAGCACTCAGTGTCACACACTCACACACACACACACTCACACACACACACACACACACACACACACACTCAGTACCTGGGATCTCTTCGTGTACCACCCTACAAGAGTTCTGATGTATATCATCTAGGCATAGGGCCCAGTCAGTATTTTTTCAGCATGGCTTAAAAATTTTCCAAGTGATCCTTCGTGCAGTAGACTTGAGAGCCACCCCCACAGGGAGTGATTGAGGATAGGGATGAAAAGTTTGGCTAGAGGCAGATACCACTGATTATAAATTAACTGGCTTTTTTTGTTGTTGTTGTTGGTGGTGGTGGTGGTGGTGGTGGTGATGGTGCTGGAAGTTCAACCTAGGACCTCACAAGTTCTAAGCACACACTGTATTGCTGAGGTACTCATTCCCCAAGCCTAGTTACTATTTATTGAAAGTTAACTATTTGCTAGAGACTTTGTGTGTATTAACCCATTTAACTCTCACAATTCTATGTGAATAGGTACCATTATCCTTGTGTTGCAGGTGAGGAAACAGTAATCAGCCCAAAATCATTGTAAAAAGTGGCAGATAGTCTAGGTTCAATGTTTGTCTTAGATAGCCTTGTATTTGAGGGCAGAGGTTGAGTTTTCTTTTGTAGCCACCTTTATTAGTTCAATACACATCCATCCAGCTTTTCTTTATGCATCTAAAAGCAACTACTTAGGAATACATAGTCCCTGTATAGCATATTATTTGCACAGGTAGCATATCATTTCTCTCTCTCTCTATCCATCTATCTTTTTAACCGGGCATTGAACTCAGGTCCTTGAGCTTGCCAGGCAAGCACTTATTCTACTGAGCCATCTCCCCAGCCCCTCATCTCTTTTATTAACCATGTACCCAGGACATATTTACAAGTTAGTACAGAGAAAGTGCAGAGCTTCTTATTTTTTTCCTAGCGCTGGAGAACAAACTCAGAGCCTTGCATATACTAAACAAATGCTCTATCAGTCTCTACCTCTCATTTTTTTCTTACAGCTCCTTAGCAATTCTTTGTGTGCATGCACTCTAATTTGTTTAATGTATTGTGTTGTTTCCAGTTCCTGGCTCTCAAAATGGTATGGTAAATAGCTTTATATATGCATTGTTTTGCATATTTCCAGAAATGAGGGGTAGATGTGCATTTGTAATTTCAGTAGGTGTCAACAAATTCTCCTCCATAGATGTTATACTGTTACCTGCAGTGAATGATAGTACCTAGGGTCATTTTAAAAGATTTCTGAATGGATGAAATACATATGCCTCAAGAACAGAGGTGAAAAGAAGTGCAATGGAAATTTTCCTGTCCATGTCCAACTTCACCCTGCTGTTAACCATTATTAGTCATTTATTATGTAATATAGTAGGGTTTTTCTCTCTTTTTCCTCTAAGATTTTTTTAAAAAACTTATTAACAGATTTTTTTCAACAATACACCAAAGAACACTTCCAAAAGGACTGGAACAAAATGGGGTCATATCAACTGTCAAACAGGCACACTGGAAAAACTGAGACTAGAATGCAATGTGCAGCTCCTGAGTGTTAGATTATGTGCTTAACATTCAGGGGGCTCTGAGCTCCATGCCCAGCAACACACACACACACACACACACACACACACACACACACACATCCACTTCCAACATGAGTAGGAGAAACATATAGCAAAAGAAAACAAGATCTATGTAAAAGTGAGGGAAAATACGACTTGGCTATCTCCCAAGGCAAACTTCTATTGTTTTAAAACTTCATAAAAACAGAAGAGGGAGCTATAGAACCATGCAGTTCTAAAACCTATCCTGCTCCATGTTTCCCTTATAAACATTCCAGAAAATTAATTTCATATAAAAGGATAAAAGTCAAATTCCATGAGTTATTATAAGGAAAAATAAGCAGAATCACATCCTCACAGATAATGAAAGGATGCCAGGACTATAAAACAAATAAAAATTATATTTTCATGTTCCAAAATGAGCTCAAAGAGCTTAAAATGGTATAAAAAAAGAAAGAACAAAAATGAGAAAGAAAATTGGAAAAATAATGATATAGGAGTCAAGAAAGGACTTGAAATAAAACAAAAATTCATTTCAGAAATGCAAACTAACATACAAGGACCATAATAGGGAATAAACACAACAGATAGTGGATTAAGAGAAAAAGTATGAAAGGAGGATAGCTTCTAATCAAAAAGCAATAAAGAATGAAGGACCATTTTGTATCTGTATACAGCTACTTTCTCTTAATTCAAAGAGAAGAAAGATTTGTACTAATAGTGTTTGGACAGGATATCATGTCTGCATCTTGTACTATGAATAACCACTACAAAGACAACAAATATATAATGTATTAATTATTGAAACTGTTCTTTTAATCAATTTTGAAACTGTTGCATTGTTATTTGTTTCTCAATAAAATTAATTTTAAAAAAGAAGAAGAAAAAAGTAATGAAGAGGCTTCCGATTTCAACATGGAAATGTAAGAAACTAAAGAAAAAGTCTTTCATCCTTGCAGCAAGAAAAAAGCTGAGCAGAGAGCATATTAATAACTGTGTGAATTCCTCAGAGAACAAAGATCGCAGGACAGATGGCCATCTTAAAATTTGGAGACAAGAGCCTTCAGAGAGATATAGGACCAGAGAGCATTTGGTAACTGAATGTCACACAAACTGATAGGAACTTTAAACTAGATATTTTGATGAATCATTAGTCTCAGTACAGGCTAAAGAAGGGGTGGGAAGCTTTGGGGGATGTTGTGATATGAAAGTTTTCTTTTTCCAGGATTTTAGTTCAAGAACCCCAACAGGCTCTCACAAGAGTGATAAGAACAATCTGGAGAAAGATCTCTCCTGCTTCTATTGTGCTCGGTGAAGGGAAATAGTAGGGACACCACAGAGATCATGTAGACTGTTACCCTCATGGAACAATGGAACAAAGGCCTTGGTCTGCAGAGGCAAGTGTAAAGCGCTTCTGTTCTCTCCCTGTCTCCCCTTCCCTCTCCATCCTGTCCCCCTCGGCTCTCTTCCATCTTTAGACAGAGTCTTGCTATTTTGACCAGAATAGCCTTAAATTCCTGGACTCAAATGATTCTCTTGTCTCAACATCCTAAATAGTTGGTACTGCAAGCATGTGCCCAATATTTGAGCTCTTTTAGAGACTATCTTGGCATGAGATATATCCTACCCTGTGTGGGGGGTGTTCTCTTATTTGGGGTTCTAATTCCCAGTGATTTGAGGACTTGAGTATTTCATGTTTATTATTTCCAATGTGTGAGCACCTTAAGGTACCACATTTGAGGGTTTTGGACCCATGGGATGAGGACCCAAGGTATTTGTTCACTTGTGTCATAGGATATGAGATCACTGAAATGTTTTTCTTTTTTTGTCTCAGGCTATAAATTCCTTAAAATATTTGGGAATCTGTATTATTCAGCTTTCTCATCACTGGGACAAAAATACATGACACCTACAACTTAAAGGAGTAGAAATTTATTTCAGCTCACAATTTCAATGGTTTCAGTCTATGGTCAGCTATCTCCAAGGCAAAACATAATGGCCGAAGGCACACTGGGGAAATATTGTTCAACTCATAGTATCCAAGAAGCAGAGTAGGAGAAGAATGTCAGTGTTGGAAATGGCTGAAGCTGAACATTGATCCTATGTGGGAGGGCAGGACACTGCCTCACTGCCTAAAGCAGTCAACCTACCTCAGTCCTGTGAAAAACATCCTGCCTGGACAATTTCCACAATTAGTTGCTAGGCAACTCTATTTTTCCTGATGCTAAGTTTGGAAGAGTATAAATAAATGCCCCTACTGTTGTGGGGATGGTCATTTGCCCATCAGACAGAGGACTTCACTTAAACTCAGCTCTTGCCTCGCCTATCTTTTCCTTATTCCTGCCACCATTTCTCTCTTGGGTACATTGAGAGACCACGGAGTCCCCACACATCAGAGAGAAAAAAGCCAAGGACCAAATATAACCTCCTCATGACCCACCCAGATACAACCAGAATTGTGTTTACTAACCTCTTAGGCATCACACAATCCAACCCAAATTGACATTCAAAATTAACCATCACTGGATTTGAGTTTCATGGTGTGAAATTTCTAGGCTGTATTCCTGATCTCTGATCTATACTGTGTGCCTTTTGAACTTTTGGTTGTTCTGCTTCCCAATATGTGTATCATAATTCAAAGATGTGAATTCACTGTACTGGCTTATTTTTTACCATAGTACAAGTTCTCTGAATTTTTTGTGGGTCCATTTTTATGGTTGTGAGATGTGTGACTTTTTAATATTTTTATTCTTTTTATTTTCAGATATTGGACATTTTTGAGTATTGGCAACCCTGAGTGTAGATATTATTAATTTTTTTATGGCCAGCTCTGCCTGCCCTGGGGATGGGGCTGGCACAGCATGTGGTACAGGGGATCTAACTGTCCCTGCGCTTGCCTATGCAGGCACTTGAGACTGCTGAGCTATCTTGCCTGTCCTACTTTTGTTTTTGAGATAGAGTATCAATGTAGCTCATGCTGGCCTTGAACTCACTATATAGCCCAGGCTGGCCTCAAACTCTCAGTGATCCCTCCAAGTACTATAGACATCAGGCCTGCTATATAGATGTCATTGAATGGTTGAGATTCTATCCTTGAGTTTCAGGCCCAATTTCTCTTCTAAAATGTGTGTACTTGTGTGTGAGGTTTCTGAATTGATTTAATGACTCTGTTCAAAAATGTGAGATTGCCGGGCATGGTGGCGCATGCCTGTAATCCCAGCACTTGGGAGGCTGAGGCAGGAGGATTGTTGTGAGTTTGAGACCAGCCTGAGCTACAAAGTGAGCTTAAGGCCAGCCTGAACTGCATAGTGAGACCCTGTCTCAAAAAGACAAAAAAAAAAAAAAAAATGTGAGATTAATGAGTTTTTAAGTGTTTCTTTGTAGGATGTTAAATGTACAAGTGATTTAGGGAGACTATTGCAATTTGTGAAATCTCAAATCTGTGAGAGCATTTAATAATATGGTGATTGGCTCACTCTGCTTTCTATTGCTCAAAAAAAAAAAAAAAACCCTACCAAGACTAGGTAATTTATAAAGAACAGAAGTTTATTTGGCTCACATTTCTGAAGGCTGGGAAGTCCTAGAGCATAGCAGTAGCAGCAACTTCTCAGCATTTAGTGAAGCCCTTCCTGCTGTGTCATGACATACTGGGGGACATCACACGGCAAGAGAGAAGATGCATATTAGCTCTGGTCTCTTCTTTTTTTCTTTTTTGGCAGAACCTGGGATTGAACTCAGGCCCATGCACTTGCCAGGGAAGAGCTTATTCCACTGAGCCATCTCACTGGCTCCTCTGGTCTCTTCTTATAAAGCTACTAATGCCATCATAGAGACCTCACCTTCATGGCCTTGTCTAATCCTAAGTATCTTCCAAAAGCCTCACCTCCAAATCCCACTAACATATGAATCTGGGGGTTAAATTTCCAACCATAAACTTTTTTAAAAATTCTTTTTAAATTTTTTTTATTCATTTTAATGAGAAAAAAGATAAAACAGCAATGAAACAGTTTCAAAACAGGTTTGTAGGACAGTTACAATAATTAATACAATGTATATTATTGTCTTTATAGTAGTTATTCAGAGGAAAAGATGTAGACATGATATCTTATCTAAATAATATTAATACAAACCTTTCTTCTCACTGAACTAACAACCATAAACTTTTGGAAAACAATAACCAAAGTACAGCAGTGACATTAGTTTTTGGGGTTTCTGTGCCCTGGAATGCAAGATCTCTGAGCTGTTTGAGGGGCTGTACACAAGTTGTGGTATCATTTATCTGGGACTGTATTCTGCAGTAAATTGTCTCTGATTTACTTGAGACTTGGTCTCACATAGTGAAACTTCCTATCTCTTTAGATGCTGAGTTCCATGGTGGAGTTCTATGAGCTTTTTGGACATCTCTGTGCCTAAGGTACAGGTCTATAAGCTGTTTAAGTCTACCATTTTTCTAGATTGTAGATTTCCCAAGCCAGTTTGTTTATTTTCTATTTAGGTATGAGGCCACTAAGCTTTTTGTGGTTCACTTTGCAGAATGTGGAGACTCTCAAATTTTGTGGGTCTCTTTTCCTGGTCATCTGGTTTTGGTAATCTAAGGCTCTATGTACCTGCATGTAGAAGCATTGGCATTTTTAGATTTTGAATCCTGTTCATCTTTCAGAAGTATACTTTAGGCCTCTGTCACCCATGTCTAAACTATGAGGTCACTTAGTTCTTGTCCAAGCATTTTGTGGTCTATATCCCTGGATGTATGCTGTCTGAGGTTTTGTAGGAAATTCTGTTAGAGGGTGAGATGTCTCTATGTCTAAGAGTCTGTTTCTAATAAGTGTGATTTCTGAGTTCTTTCTAGGACTATGATCTGGGTATATATAAATTTTCTCTGATGCTTTTGTAGGGCTGGATCATATTATGAACTCTCTGAACTGATTTAAATTTCTCTCTCTCTCTCTCTCTCTCTCTCTCTCTCTCTCTCTCTCATTCCCTTTGTTATTGAACTAATTTATGTGTCCCAGATTTTTTTGTCAGTTTTTTGAGACAGTCTTGCTATGTATTTCAGATTACCTTTGAAGTTATTATGTAGCCAGGTTGGCCTCAACCTTGCCAAAATCTTACTGCCTCTGCCATTACAGTGCTAATGTTACAGGTGTGTGGTGCCACCATGCCTACCCAAGAACCTAATTTTTATATTCTTTAAGAGTTTCTGTGTTCCAATGTATAAGGTTTTAAATTTGTTTAAAATTTTATATCTATGGCGTGAGGTATACAGGCTTTTTTATGACATTGCTTTTATTTGTATAATTCTTATAGTACTATAAATGTATAATATAAAAACTTTAGCACTTTACAATATCAACAGCAAAAATTATAGTACTGTATAAACAAGGTGTATTATGCCACAAAGACACTGAAGCTCTATCAACAAGATGTATACAGCGGGCCTGGGCCTTGGCGGGTCTGCAGGGCTCCCAAAAGGGTGGTGGATGTTCTCACTCACTGGGCAGGCTGTGCTAGGTCTGGAGCGGCAGGGCAGGACCAGAGAATACTAGGAAAGGTCTCTCTCGCCTGGCGGGCCTGGGTGTTCTCACTCACAGGGAGGGCTGTGCTGGGTCTCCATAGGCTTTTTGAGGTCTCTGTTTACTGTCCATAGCCTATGAGCTTTTTATGGTCTGTGTCTAAGAGTGTATAGTTTGTGATGTGTTTGGGACCTGGAGATGTGTGATACTTTGTAAACATTTTTGAAGATTTGCTTCTGGTGTGTAAGGTGATTGGGGAGTCTTTTTCTGTGTTTTGAGGTCTCTGAGGTTTTAGCAAGTTGTCTCAAGTTTGGGGCTCTCAAAATTTTAGGGGTATGTGTACAATATGTGCAATTCTTAAACTCTTTTCAGGTGCATTTCTTGGTATGAGACTTTTGTTCTATTAAGGGTCTGTGTTTTGGGGTGTGAAGTCTCTGATCTTTTTTTTTTTTTTTTTGGTATCGGGGATCAAACTCAAAACTTTTTTAAGTTTGCCAGACAGGTGCTTAAGGTGGTGAGCTATCTCCTTGGCCTATGACCTTGGTCTCTGATGTTTTAGGAGATTTGCATCTAGTGTGTGAGTTTTGGAAAATTTTGTACATTTTGGGAAGATTATGAGTTTTTCCTGGATCTGTGCCATGATTTGAAGTTTAAACATTCAGAGGGATGGTTCTTTCTTTCTTTTTGTATTTTAGGGAAGGGTCTACTGGGTGTTCAGGGTTTCACTACTAGATCGGACTCATGATCAACCTATTTACAGCCTCCCAAGAGCTGGGATTACAGGTGCACGCCACCATGCCCAGTCTCAATTGCAGGCTCAGTGCGAGCCAGGGGTGGGGCCGGCACTGCAGGCCAGAGAATGGACACCCTCCCTGCCCCCCTCCCTGCCTGAAGCAGGTGCTTTAATCATGGTTGTGAAGTCTTAGAGATGTTCAGTGGCTATCTTTTAGGGTGTCATGAGCGCTATAGCTGCAGTATGAGAGGGGGTGAGTTGAAATGAAAGAAGGAATTTTTAGAAGGTGATGCATGAAATTGGTACTGTACTTATTCCAGTTTGAGTGACCCTGTTAAGGTTATTTCTATGAGATTGAGTGACCGAAATTACTGGATGAGAAAGGGTCAAAGAAATGAGAATCCAGGACCAGGGGGATAGCTCAGTGGTTAAGAGTCTGCCTGGCAAGCACAAGGTCCTGAGTTCAGCCCTTGGTTAAAAAAATAGAAAAAAAAATAGAAGAAGTGAGAATCCACATATTTGAATTATTTCACTGGAAATGAAATCAACTAGGGTCACAGGAAGGGCACTATTGGAGAAAATAACATTAATCCAAAAGCTAAAATTCTTCAGAAATGAGGGTTATAGATAACTTCCGTAAAATTAAACTCTAATGACATGTGAGTCAAAACTGAGAATAGTTAGGAAGAAGGTAGAAAGAAATGTTTGAAAGTATACAACAAAGATTGAAAAAGTAGATATTAAACTGAAGATAGAGGGGCAGGGGAGATGGCTTAGTGGAATAAGTGCTTCCCTGGCAAGTGCAAGGGCCTGAGTTCAATCCCCGGTTCTGAAAAAAAAAAAAAAAAAAGATAAACTGAAGACAGAGTGACTGACTCCATCGTTTTGTTAATCCCTCATAAAATGATGAATCCAGACTAGAGCCATCTGGGAGCACAGCATCATGAGAGAGTGGTCCATACCCTATGCCTATAAATAATTATGTATCATTATGTATATACATGACTATGTGTATGAAGTATCAATAAAATATATAAATATGTGAGAGTGAAAGACATACAGCGAGTGAGAGAGAGAGAGAGGGAGGGGAGAGAGAGAGAGAGAGAGAGAGAGAGAGTGAGAGAGAGAGAGAACATGAAGAACTCACAGTATAGTCTATCAAGGATTTTTATTCCCAAATTGAACCTGTAGCAGATCAACCTTTGGATCCAATTACCAAGTGTAGAAACATGTTGATTTAATAGGAAGAAAGTTACCGTCAGGTCTGTGCTTAGATGTCACCTCTTCAGTGAGGCTTGCTGCTTCATCTCACATACTAATCATTCTTCCATACCCCCAGCCACACAGCACTCATTTTCTCTTCACTGTACTTTGCACTCAGTATAATTATCTGAGTTTATTTTTTAAAAATTAAGTTTATTGTTACAATTTATATATGCATAATGGTCACATTCATCGTAGGGAACTTGTATCTGTACATGATATATCTTAGTTACTTCTTTCGCCATTCCCCTCCCTCCATTTAACCCTTCCTGCCTTCCTTTCTTGCAAAGTTTTGTTTCCCTTTCATCCTTTTTCTCTTTTCCTTTCCTCCCCACTCCAGGTTCCTTTCTCCTTTTTTATAATATCTTTTTTTTTTTTTTTTTTTTGCGGAACCAGGGATCAAACTCAGGCCCTTGCAATTGCCAGGGAAGTGCTTATTCCACTGAGCCATTTCCCCGGCCCTCCTTTCTCCTTTTTTGGATCTTTTTATTTTTATTTTTTAAATTTTATTTGCATTTATTTTTGCTTAATGTATTCCCGTGCCATGTTTTTGTTCCTTCAGTTTCTTCTGGGTTACCTTTTTTCTTCTGTGCAACTTCCTCCTCTGGTTTGAGAACAATTTGTTCCTTTTCAATCAGGATCATCTCAATATGGTAGGGGGAGCTCATGTATGGATTAATCCAGCCATGAGCTCTACAAGTACAGGGGCACATCTTGGGTGCTTTGTTCACCTGGATATGTTCAGTAACCAATGAATCTATGTCTAAACCATTAAGCTCAGCATTACTCTCTGCATTTTTAAGCATGTGCAGCAAAGATTCAGCACTCCTTATGGGCCACCAACCCTATGTTTGTCCTGGGCACACCTACCAACTCCAAGATTATAATACTGGAACGGTACACATAGCTTCTTTAATGTGACATCTTGCAGATACTTGGTGACCTTTCGGATATGCATATCCTTGATGGCCTGGGCAGTTTCATGTGTGTTCTTAAAGTGAAAATGAAGATTTGAGCCTTTTGATTTGCATGATTTTGTGGAGTTTTCTGGGTCGAGAGAGCAGTGAACCATTTTCAGAGGTCACCTCAGGCTGCTCACAGAAATTTTTTTTTAAAGAATAAAATATAGGAAAAAAATTAGAAATGATACAAAATTTCTCAACAAAGTAAGGGGGAGCAGGGAGATGGCTCAGTGGAAAAAGTGCTTCCCTCACAAGCACAAGGGCCTGAGTTTAATCCCCAGTTCTGCCAAAAAAAAAAAGTAATAGGAATTCAACAATCTTATACTGCAAAATATTAACTTCAAATTAGTTGTTTAGATGATCAGATACATGCATGAAAATTGGTATAAAAAGTTATAAGAAATTAAAAAGGAAAAGAAAACAATTAAGCATTAACTGGGCTTTTCAATAGTCCAGCAGAAATCAGCAGCACAATTAATTATATATATCCTGTATATATACAGCAATATATCTTTTTCCCTTCTTTCTTTCTTTTGTCCTCATTCTGATTTCATTTGTTATATCCCTTTGAACAGATTCTTTTTCTCAACAGTATCTGTTATATCTTTCAGATTTTAACTACTCTTTCAAGCTCATACACTAGTGAGACATTATGATGTTTGCACATGTGAGTCTGATTTTTCCACTTATGGGTATGGTCCAGATTTTGGTAAACTGTAGCTGCATTTTCATTTAATTGTAAATATTGTTTAATTTCCTCTTTAATTTCATTTATAACCCGTTGATTGTTTAGGACAGTGTTATTTAATTTCCATGTGTTTATGAACATTTGTGATTTCTTTTGTCAATAATTTCCAGTTTTATTGCACTATGGTCAGATAATATGCACGTGATAGTTTCAGTTCTTTTGCATTTACTTAAGCATGTTCTGCGTACTAGCACATGGCCTGTTATTGAAAACGTCCCATGTGCAGCTGAGAAAAACGTGTATTCTGATGTTGCTGGGTAGAACACTCTGTAAAAGTCTGCTAAGTCCATTTCTTCACAAGTTTGGTTTAGCTCTGTTATTTCTTACAAAAGAATTTTTTAATAAATTGATGTGTATCAATCTTTTAACATGATAGCCTAATGCTATATCAAGGTAGCAAAAGTGAAGTTTCTTTGTATTTTTATATGAACCCTATGAATGGCAGTACACTTGCATTCAACTTCACAAGAAATTATCCTCAGGTACAGGAAGACTTTCTGACAGCTGTAACACCTTTGGACTGCAAAGATGTATGTGTACAGACTGAGTGGTCAATGAAAGCCTCTCCACTAACTTGCACTCTCAAAGCCTACTGACAAAAGGATACAATGGCAGTATAGCCAACTCGCTGAATAAAACCCAGCTTTTAAAATGAATGCAGCATGTATCAAATTCACAGGGTAAGTTACAGATAGGTAGCTGTAAAAAGACATACAGATTAGAATCCTGAAGCAGTAAAATGTATTTCTACGTATTTTGTGATGGAAGAAGCCATGGAAACACTCCTGCAGTTTCCTATTGTCCTGAATCTCTTCATACACACAATGTAATCAGCTGACTAAAAGCAGAATCCCATACTCTGGACAAATGCTGGTGATGGATAATTTGAGCTATTGCTGTCGTTCAGAGCAATAGTTAGCTGGAGCTCAGGCAGGAAGTGGAGGCACTAGAAGGCGATGCCACCACTTTCTACAATTCCACAAGGCACACTTTCCAAAGGAGATGCCCCTTCTTAGGGTAAACAGACAAAAACAAAACCCAACAAATGAAAAGGGGCATTAAAAACAAACATCAAAAATTTCTGACCTTCTCACATAATTATTACTGTTTAACCCATTAGGAAAAATGTTTCATTTGTTTATTACAACAATAAAATAATGCATCTGATTCTATTGATCACATGTACAATAATGATCACATTTTTTTAAAATACTCATAATTTTAATACTTGATAGCTTCTAGTTGGCTCCAAATGTGACAGTTAAACAATATTACTTAAAGACCATCCAAGCATGTTCACACCCCCTCAGCAGCACTGGCTTCTGTCCACAGTCCACTGCCTAGTTAAGACTTCCATAACCTCAGACCCCTTCCGGGGTTATGGAAATCACATTTTTTGTAATAAGCTGAAAAAAACCCTTGGTACACCCATGATCTGTTCTTTTTAAAAAATAACAAATATTAAACCAAACACCTTCCCAGGCTCTGCTGCCTCAGAGCAAAAAGTGTTACTGTGGCAATCCAAATCCTTTGTGTCCTCTTGTCTCTTGTGGGCTGTGTCTTTCTGTTTCTCTCTGTTCACTGGAGTCATACAGCATAGAGTTTGTGAATCTTCTTTGCACAGTACACCAAGGCAGGCAGTGCTATTGTGTTGTGCAGTCTCTTTCTTGGCAGGTCATCCTTCCGGACCACACCCCTGGTCCGGAAGAGAAGATGAGTGTGTGCAGAGGCAGTCGGGACAGTTTATAGGCATCATACTCCCCGCGGTAGTTGCAGCAAGGGTCACACTGCCAGGAGATCCCTTAGCGAATGCAGCAGGCCAAGCTCAACACACCAGCAGGCAGGGAGATGTAGTGGGAATAATCTAAGGGAAGTGCCAATGGGGTGAAGAGGCAGGTGGTGTCAACCAGCACAGCCCTCTTATGCAGGCAGTTGCCCATGGTGATCCAGCGTGCTGTCTCATCATCAATTTGGGTGGGCTCAATGATAATGTACTTGTATTGGGCTTCCAGGGCCTGTTCCAGCTCATACTCAGACTGGTCCTGGGCATTCTCGCCATTGTAGATCTCGTGCACGATGTAGCAGTCTGTGGCTGACAAGGTTACCCTTGCTCCGGCACTGCCACTGCTGCTGCCTGGGCCCAGATGCTTCCTTCCTCACGTGGCCATCTTGGAGACACTCTGCTCTCCAGTGTCTGGCGCCATGGGTCTGCATGACCACACTTCTGAGATAATTTAAAAAACAAAAAAACAACAGATCAGGTTAAGAGCAAGATTGTTTTCTTGACAGGGCAAGAAAAAGCAGGTTAACTGCTAATTAAATCCATTCACAATTTAAACTATAAAGAAGGACCTAACTTGAATGAGACTCTAAAGATACTGTCTTTTCTCTCAACCTCAAGTACAACTAGATTGTGAGGAATGTCATGCTCAGAATTTGTTTTTGGTCTTAATGGTAGCACAGTTTTATTAAAGGTAGGAAAAGAAATAGGCTTTGCAGAGCAAATTTGGGCCAAGTAAAAATAGAAAAGAAGCACAACCTACAAGTGTGCAGGTAGCCAACCATGCAAGAGGAAATATAGTAGTCATTTTTGGTTTTTTTTTTTGTTTTTTTTTTTTGAGACAAGGTCTGTGTGTTGCAGTCTGGCCTTGAACTTGCAGTGATCCTCCTGCCTTAGTCTCCCAAATGCTGAAAATACAGACATGTGCTGCCATGCCCAGCTACATGTCCAGAACTTTGTTTCATAATTTTTAGTGTGATAATTGATCAAAGACCAGTATTTCTAGTACTCTTTGACCTATTCTTAAATTCCAAATGCTGCAGATGCTAGCAAAACCATTTTTGTATTAGCTTGTTGAACTGTGATACACGAAGATCAGAAGTTCCTAGCTATTCAAAAAAGTGTTTAACTAAGGAAAGGCCACTCCTTTGGGCCACTGGTCCACATTTATACATGTTTATTTGAATGGATTAGAGAAAACTATAATCCATATTACTAAAAATTTCTAGGCCAAATGCATGAAAACACTTCCTACTAATTTGTCTTTTGATGCTAGGACTCTTCTTTTGGTGACCAACTTAGACTGCTAAGGCCTTAGTACTTTGTCTTAGGTTTAAATTTTAGACCTGAATCAAGTCAGCATTACATAAAGATCACCAAGTCCTTCCCTCACATTTCTTACATCAAGGACCCTGTCCTCTAAAGAATGGAGAGTTAATTTGTAAAGGCTTTTTCTCTTACTGAAAATAGAATAGTCAGAAAAAGCATAAAACCTATAGGTGTCAATGAAAATGAAGGAGTCAAGATAAATGGCATAAAAAGACTATTTTCTGAAGTAGTATCACAAAACTTCCCAAGCATGGCAAAAGAATCTGAAATATAGTTAAGTGATACATATAGAACTCCACTTAGCCATAATAAAAATAAATATACACCTCAACACATAATAATCCAGATGCCAGAAATTCAGCAAAAGAACAGAATGTTAAAAGTTGTTAGAGGAACAAAGAGATTGCCTATAATGGAAAGCCCATCAGAATCGCGGCAGAGTTCTCAACACAAGTCATCAAGTCAAGAAGAGCTTGGAATGAAGTAGTTCAGGTACTGAAAGAAAACAACTTTCAGTACCCAGATTGATATGCTCTATAAAACCATCAAATTTAATAGAGAGATAAGATACTTTCATGACAAAGAACAACTGAGGAAATTCATGACTATCAAACCCACCCTACAAAGAATACTGACAGATATTTTAGAAGGAGACAAAAATGACCACAACTTCAAGAACAACAACAGAAAGGATCCACAAGTAGAACAAGTAATCAAACAGAGAAGTAGGGAACCTATAGCATGAAAATAATATGACAAAAATAAGGCAATACATGTCAGTTATAAACATTAACATAAATGGCCTCAATTCACAAATCAAAAGAAGCACACTGGCAGAGTGGATCAAGAAACAAAATTCAACAATATGATATATACAAGAAACACATTTAACTCAAAAGGAAATTCATAGACTGAAAGTGAAAGGATGGGAAATAATATTCCATGTGACAGGAACCCAGAAAAAAGCAGGGGTAGCTATTCTGGTTGCTGACAATATCAACTTCAAACCAAGAACGCTCAAAAGAGATAAAGAAGGTCACTACATACTTGTTTGGGGAAAACTGAAAGAAGAAGAGATAAAATCATAAATATATATGCCCCCAACTATATAAGACAAGTTTTAACAGACATGAAAAATCAAATTATCAGTCACACAATTTTAGGCTCTCTCCAAGTAAGCCCCTGTCACACAATTTTAATGGGGGACTTTAACACCCCACTGTCACAAGCAGTTAGATAAACTAAGCAAACAATCAGCAAAGAAATAACAACACATTTCCCAAGGTGCCCATGGGACAGTTGGTTTATCCCAAATATCCATCTACCAAGCTTGGTGGTCGTCTTATATCAGTATGATTCTATAATTAATGTAATTTTTTGTTAAAGATAGTCTTGTAACTGACAAGTGTTTTTGCACACTTGTGGGTATGGGGGCCTCATTTTTATCTAAATTTGTAATGATTTCCTCCCCACAGAAGATTTTGTTAATGGGATAGGAATATCCTGAGGGGTAGTCTTGAGATGCAGTATGAACTGATAATTCAACTGCTTTTCATTGTTCCTAGTACCTTTTATACTAGACCTTGAAAACTGGATTCTAAATAAACATACCCCACCAAGGAATGCCTATTCTCACCAACTTCTTGTTAAAAAGTCATATTTGTGTATTTTAACACTCATCTTTTATTTATTTTTTACTTTATCAGCAGCCAATTTCATCAAACTATCAATAGTCATAATTTCACAGTTGAAAGTTACACATTAAAATATATTACAATTGATTATATATTAGCTAGTTTCCCATTTCCTAATTTTTTTTTTCAGAACTGGGGATTTAACTCAGGCACTTGCACTTGCCAAGCAAGTGCTTATTCTACTGAGCCATTTCCCTGGCCCCCCATTTCCTAATGGGATTGTAATATAAAGTAGGATAAAGGGAAAATCTTAATTACTCTGACACTAAGTCTTACATAGAATATTCAGAACCAGAAAAAGCTTAGGTTCTATCATAAAATAGCAACCAAGCAAGGGCCTGAGTTAAATCTCCAGTTCTGCAAAAAAAAAAAAATAAAATGAAATAAAATAAAATAGCAACCAAATTCCATTCTTTTTAAAAATCAAATTAGAAACATCTTTTTAAAAAAATCAAATTCCACAATAATATTAACAGATTTCAAGTTAATAGCAGTTTAAAAATACTCAAAATAAATGTTTTCATACAGTTGAAAATACGACAAAAAGTTAGAGTGATTTTTCAAACAGTTAACTATTAATTTCTACACTGTATTTAAAGCTAGGCTTTTTTCTTTAGATATGAATTTTCCCTCCAGGGGCTGGGGAGATAGCTCAGTAGAATAAGTGCTTGCCTGGCAAGTGCAAGGGCTTGAGTTCAACTCCCAGTACCATAAATAAATAAATAAATAAATATAAAAAATGCGTTTTCCCTCCAAACTAATTACTTTTTTTATTTCTGGAATAGCTTGTAATTTTTATTAAATTTTATAAACCTAAGGTAAAAAGCATAGGCAATAACTTTTAGTAGTCAATAAAAAGCAATTCTACCATTCACTGGTAATTAATATACTGAGCAAAGTTGAAAACCATTTTACTGAAAGCAAAAATTTTGAGAAAATAGATATTTATATAAAACTATAAAATGCTCATAATCAGAATAAGTACATTTCAAGGAAAGCACAAACTCATTTTAATTTATAGAGCCAGTTAAAACCTTAAAAATTTAAGTGGAAATTGAAATATGCAAAAATGTATAAACATTCTACAAAAGATGGTAATTCTTTCCTGAATATACTAAAGCTATGAAACATAAGATAACACAGGAAGGCTGAGGTCTGGGAACTCTTTCAAGGACATTTCCTTTCTACACACTGTTTCCTTCCTTCATATTATTCTTTGGAATTCCATATCTGTTGAAAGGTGCCCAAAGAAGCTAGAATGGAACCACCAATCCATGAACTAAACTTTCTTTTCACTGTTGTGTTGTTTGCAATTAGTTTCAACCACATGCTTGGAGGAGTTTTCGGAAAAAGCTCTCTATTCAACCTGTCAGTAAAACTTTGTGTTAGCATGTTTCCTCCTGCCCCTATCACACTGCCATAGAGACCAGGTCTAATATCAATATCACACATTCCAATGCTTGTAGTGACAACATGACTGACTCTCAACATTGTATTTCCTGATAACCCCTTTTACATTGGAAGGGTCAAATAATCCTTCAGGAATTTTTAGCTGCTCTGCACCAAAATCACAGTTGTAGCCATTAGGAAATTCATAATGAACAGTTGGCATTTGTGCAGCTACTTGTTCATCGTAAGTTGAATCTGACACTTGAAGTACTGAAGCTTGAAAATCTTGGATAACACAATTACACATGTAGTTGTACCTGAATCTTGTAACCTGCGGCAAATTCTTTTTCCTTTTCCAGTTTGCTGGAGAACCTTTATGAACAGCTTCTTTTGATGCAATTATATATGGAGGAATTAATTCTATATTCATTTCTTGGAATAGTTCTCTGCATTGCATAGTTATAAAATCCCTAGCAAGGGGGGATTTCACAATGTCTCATGGAAGGATGTAATTGTCACGGACCAGAATTGCAGTGGTATGAGTCTCTCCACTGTCCAAAATTAGCCCAGTAGAAGGGCCATTAGCAAATGCTGTCAAAACTGCAGTTTTGCACAGAAAGAATGCAGGGATGTTGTAGTGTTCAAACGTTAACTCTGTCAGTTTTTCTCTCTTTGCCCTAGTATTCCATGGTGCTTCTGACATGAGAACAGGATGCAGGCTGGCTTCAGATTTGATGTGTATTTTATAGGTATGATTCAAAATAGCCTGGAAACTATCCCATTCTTCAACCATGCCATCTTTTAGCGGTGAGATGGCCTCCATATTCTCCCTTGGGAAACACAGGGCATTGGTATCTGTATAGTAGGTGGGGCTGCCCTTCTTGCCTTTGTCACCGTCTGTTTCCATCAGAGTGCTTCCATTGTCTCTTGCTAGCACCACACCAGTAGTGGTGGGGAAGTCCGCCTTGGGGCAGTCCTCACCAGCATAACCGGCTCTCACAGTGTACAGAAATAAGTTCCCCTAATCTTCAATGTCAAAAACCAGGGCTCCGACTTCATCTCCTCCGTACATGCCGCCGCTCATGGCTGCTGTTGACATGACTCTTGGGCTAAACGAGACTGGGTGAGGTGACTGCAGCGGCCGCCACTGTGGGTCCAAGAAGCTCGAGCTCCCAACCCCCTCAAGTTCCACCACTACCCCCCCA